>CAWUFW010012649.1:285813-527729 GCA_963921515.1 Calotriton arnoldi | reverse complement strand
GGGGTCGTTGGTTCCTAGTCCCAGGTGGTGTGTACACATGTGTTACGCGATGTTACGATTTGGCCTGTGTGTCATATGTGGATGCAATGGTGGATGTGTAGTGTACACGCGCTGGGGGGGGTTGTCCGCTTTTTCCGCCCTTGCACTGTGTGCGCTGTTTGCGTGCACTTGTTGTGTGTGTGCCTACCTGCGTCTCCGCGGTACGTTGCGTCCTTGGTGGTGCATCAGCAAGAGCATGGGGGAGGGCCTGCAGTGCTGGATTCATGCTCGGGGGAGCCGCTTCTTCGTTGTCCGTGCTCGGCGTCCGTGTTACCGCTTCGGTTTGTCGTACGGTATCTCTTGGCCGTGGGAGCCGTTTGTTTGCGGCATCGTAATTTATGCGCCGGGCGGGATGTGTTTTCGTCGGACGGTGTGTGTCAGTTAGGCTGCGCCGCTACGTGTACGGGCGCACTTTGATGGCGGACGGTGTTGCTGGCTTGCCGGCGGTGTTTGGCCTACTTTTGCATCGTAATTGGGCGGGCG
This sequence comes from Calotriton arnoldi, assembly GCA_963921515.1. NCBI lineage: Eukaryota > Metazoa > Chordata > Amphibia > Caudata > Salamandridae > Calotriton > Calotriton arnoldi. The sequence goes on along the minus strand of CAWUFW010012649.1, from coordinate 527,207 downwards.
TGTGGACTGCTGCGTGCCGGCGGTAACTGGTGGTTTTTGCATCCGCCAGCACGGCGGTTGTGCTTCCGCCCGCCATCGTAATGACCCCCTTAATTTTTATTTAGTAATTTATTTTTAATAATTATTATTTATTGGTATTTATAATTAATCTATTGTTAATTAATATTAATTGGTTATTATTTTTTATTAATTATTTATTGGTATTAGTATGTAATTAAATTATTGTTTATTTAATAATTAAATCATTATTTATTTATAAAAATTAATTTAATTATAAGTATGTTCAATTTTAGCCCCTACGCTATCCAACACTTTCCCTACTGTTGCACTCACTGGAGTGAGGAGTAGTAATTTTTTTTTGCCCCTCCGCTATCCAATACTTTCCCTACTGTTGCACTCACTGGAGTGGGAATAGTAATTTTTACCCCTCACGCTATCCAATACTTTCCCTACTGTTGCACTCACTGGAGTGGGGTATAGTAATTTTTACCCCTACGCTATCCAACACTTTCCCTACTGTTGCACTCTCTGGAGTGGGAATAGTACATTTTACCCCTAGGCTATCCAACACCTTCCCTACTGTTGCACTCACTGGAGTGGGAATAGTAATTTTTACCCCTACGCCATCCAATACTTTCCCTACTGTTGCACTCACTGGAGTGGGAATAGTAGAATTTTACCCCTGCGCTATCCCACACTTTCCCTACTGTTGCACTCACTGGAGTGGGAATAGTAATTTTTTACCCCTACGCTATCCAACACTTTCCCTACTGTTGCACTCACTGGAGTGGGAATAGTAATTTTTACCCCTCTCGCTATCCAATACTTTCCCTACTGTTGCACTCACTGGAGTGGGAATAGTAATTTTTACCCCTCCGCCCATCCAACACTTTCCCTATTGTTGCACTCTCTGGAGTGGGAGCCAGTAAATTTCACCCCTACGCTATCCAGCACTTTCCCTACTGTTGCACTCTTTGGAGTGGGAAAAGTAATTTTTACCCCTACGCTATCCAACACTTTCCCTACTGTTGCACTCTTTGGAGTGGGAATAAGTAATTTTTACCCCTACGCTATCCCACACTTTTCCCTACTGTTGCACTCACTGGAGTGGGAATAGTAAATTTTACCCCTGCGCTATCCCTCACTTTCCCTACTGTTGCACTCGCTGGAGTGGGAATAGTAATTTTTACCCCTACGCTATCCAACACTTTCCCTTCTGTTGCACTCACTGGAGTGGGAATAGTAATTTTTACCCCTCTGCTATCCAATACTTTCCCTACTGTTGCACTCACTGGAGTGGGAATAGTAAATTTTACCCCTCCGCTATCCAACACTTTCCCTACTGTTGCACTCTCTGGAGTGGGAATAGTAAATTTTACCCCTACGCTATCCAACACTTTCCCTACTGTTGCACTCTTTGGAGTGGGAATGGTAATTTTTACCCCTACGCTATCCAACACTTTCCCTACTGTTGCACTCTTTGGAGTGGGAACAGTGTTGTATTCCCTCCACTATTTAATATTTTTTTGTATTATTTTAGCTAATGTAGTATATAATTAATTTTAAAAATAATTTGAATTTTTTAAATTTGTTACATATATTTATTTAATTTTTATTTATGTTATTTGTTTTATGTGTATAGATGTATTTATAATTTATAAGATTTTCTTAATTTATAAGTTATTAAAATAATTATTAAAACATATTAATAAGTGTATATATTGTATATTATATGTATATATTAAATGTATTTATAAATTATATATATTTAATTTATAATTTTTAAACATTTTAAAATATTTTAACTGTTTATTTTTAATTATATGTATTATTTACTTTATTTTACATTACTTTTTTTTAACTAAAAAAGCACGATATTTTTGCTTTCAAAGATATTTTTGACAACGATATTTTTTTCCCGATATTTTTGTACTTACCATAATGTAGATAGGATGTCGATATTCTTGACTTCGATATTCTTGCTGCGATATTTTTTGTGGAGTCGATATTCTGACCTTCGATATTCTGTCAGTTGCAAAGAGTGGATAGATGAAGAGACATTAGATACAAGTAAAAATATATCAATTTTAAACCAACAATTCGGAGGGGATAGATGAAGAGACAAACATTTTCAGAGCCATCATAACTGCGGAAGAACGCATAGCTCCTGTGCTGAAGTCACATGTAGGCAGGTGTCCCTAGAGTTTAGGCCCAGATATGACAATTCACAGGCTGGTTCCTGTCAGTCCCTGCTGGGGTCCTGGGGCACACCGAGCTCACAGGGCCTCAGCCGAGGTGGTTGAGTCCATTTGCCACTGATATTTGGTGGCCTGGCCTGGCATGGACACTAATAACGAAGCACCGAGTACAGTTCTTCAGCACTTGACTCTCAGGGTAGCAAGCAGTCCAAGGCTTACTCTGACAGGAAGTGGGGAACAGAGCCTCAGACTAAGTGCACTCAATAATGCAATGTCCAGCCAGTGATATTTCTTCATAGAAATGTACTTTCATATACCACTACTTGATACTACACAAAGCTTTAGAACTTCAGGATGCAAGGATAATATGCTATTATGCGCTACAGGGGACATTAGACAGCCGCAGCTCTCAGTATGCAAACTGAGCTCCTTTCTCCAAATTCCATGTCCTAAGGGTCAGTCTTTGTGACGTTCCCTTCTTCTCATTTGCTGAAAAAATCTATCTGTTGCCATTCTCTGTCCCATCCAGGAGTTTATGTTGTAAGGGAGCTGGGTTTACCTGATGTCGCTGGAGTGGAGACCTCAGAACCAAGGCCACTGCAGATGGATTTAGTTTGCGTTCTACTTTCCTCCAGCGATGCCTTCTCTAGGAGACGTCCGGCAGTAAAGAGGGGCCACCGCAAGTTGAGGAGCTTTAGAGGGTGATCCAGTGAAAGCAGTGTAAAAATTATAATCATTCACAAATTGTAATAATCATTTACTATAACCAAGAGTTTGGGCCCATAGAAACTCTACAACCACTTACAAATCATGAGGTCCTGCAATAGATGTTTGTAGGAGCTAATAGGGACTCAGATAATTAGAGACGGATGACATTCCTTCATGAGGACCTGTAATAAAGAAATGCCTATCTAACAACAATAATCAATAATATGTCAAATAATTTCCATCAACAAGAAAAGACAAACTCAGTATATTTATCATGATACCTTTATCTAAACTTCAAGATGAATAGTCAATGCACAAGAATACATTAGAATTATCACTACTTTGGTTATTTCAAATGAATACTGGTAAATCACAATAAATCACAGTTTGAACCTAAAAAAATACATCATAAATCAATAACTGGCATGAGGGGAGAGAGAAAAGATACACATTGCAATTTCAGTATGCAATTCGAGATTCATACGAACCTAAGATCAATGAGCTAAAGCACAGCGTGCAATAGTCAGAAATTAGCTAACCCTTCAGCTGTAAAGGTATTAGCCTGTGGAACTTCACCAGCCGATGAAATGCAGAAGAAATTCAGGAAAAGTTCCGTTCAGGAAACGTCAGAGTTCGGACTGACAGCATTACACGCCAGAGGAAATGCAAAGTAAATAGCCAGCAGCTGCTCTTTTCTCACGGGGTAGTTATACTTCAAAATGTTCACAATTCCAGCCCCCAAATGTAGCTTCTTCACAGTTTTACATGATTCTATTGGTTGGGATCCATGGTATGATCGCAGTATGATCATTCTCCAGTCCATAATCATCCGGAAGGAACTTTAACGTAATACTTTTGTTCATTTATCCATAATTCTCTAAGAGTACAATATCTGGTCACCTCGGAATTCGGAAGCACACTTGCAATTTTTCATCTCCACGCGCTCGCTTCCATGTTAGCCTGCAACAAAGTTGACACAGTTATTCATAGAAAGAATACTCTAACCGTAGGAAGGACACTCTAGTGATAAACATTCACAACTAAAGCTAATAGATCAGCATTTTAGAAATAATGAAGGACAAAATACATTTTTCTGAGGGCTACATTAGAAAAATACACTGACAGGCTTTGAGGCCTACATGGAAAACCACAAAATCGTCATTTTCTAAAGAATAAACACACTATTATTAAAATCGTTTAAGAAAATAGAGAAATGCATAAGAAACTATATAGGAAAGCATCATTTTCATTAAACTAATAAGCATAGTCTAATTATGATTTCTAAAAGTATAAGCAATCACTTTTTCTGTATAGATTTTTATGTTCAGGGAAAAACTATAAGCAAGAATAATTTTACTTTAAGCATTATCATAATCGTATTTCTTAGTACATTTATAAGTTTCTCTCTCATGAAGTAAATTACTTTATTTCACCAGTTTGCAACCCTTCTGCGTGCTTTTACGATGCAGTTTTAAATCTTTCACGTGTTGTCACTCCTGTATGCTTTTACGATGCAGTCTTAAGCTCAAATGTGTTTTCACAAGATCACACTGTTAGTTATGTCTTATTAAATAAATACTAGTTCACACTTGATGAGCAGATTTGATTAAGCAAAATCATTCTCAAACCATCATGCTCCATCAAGGGGCTTCTTAGGCACAAGGCTAAGCCCCCAACCTTAAACAAGCAGCAAAACGCAGCCACAGGAGTCAGAGGTGGTAATAGCTCAGTCTAGAGAACGCACTATGGAATCCTCAGGGCTGTGTGACGGGGCACTCGGGCTTTGAAGTGACTGATAGCGCAGCAGTCAGTCAGTCCCTCGGGGCACTCGGGCCTTCGCAGGGCACTGAGCTCTGTTCTTCTCCACTACGGGATGCGGTTTCACATTGTCCGTCGTTGCATGACTAATATCAGGCACACAATCATGGCCACAGTTGTTACTGCAGCACACGGGGTCCAAGGGCGCAGGGCGGGACATACAGGGTTGCTCTTTCCCAGTGGGTCACTCAAAATCTAGGAAAAGTGGTGAAGTAATCCTCGAGGCCCGAAATGGTTATCCAGTGGCACACTTGGCTAGCCATGGACTCCAGGTGGGCCTGCTGTCATGCGAGGTATGATGTCGTCAGGATGGTTCACGCAGTCTCCTTTCTCTGGCAGCCATTGCTGAATCTCTCCACAAGGCAGACTCCTTCCTGCAGGGATACTGCCAGCACTCCTCTCTCAGCAGGCCAGACCGAACACTCTTCCATGCAGACCCACCGCTCCTGCAGGCGATCTTGGCAGACATCTTTAGGTGACGTCCCCTTTACTTTAGGAAGATGGATTTCAAGGGCCCCAGGACTGGATCTCCGAATGTTGACCCATCACCCTGTAGGGTGTTGCCTGTGCTGGTCAATGAGAATGGCAGATTTAGTCCTCCTATTTTATATCTTTCAGAGACATTGTTTGTGTCTTTACATGTGCTGTCCTGCACCAGTTCAAGGTTTTTCCTTCGCTTTGTCTATCCCTTGTCTTACAAAGCAAATGCGCTCTTTTTCTCCCAGCGAGTCAGGCAGTAGGGCCGATGCTGACAGCCTCTTCTGGCAGAGACCCAGGACATGAGCACCAAGAGGAAAGAAGCCTTCACATCTGACTGCAGTCAGTGTTTTGAGAGCGTGGCCTGTCCGTGAACAAAAGGGGCATGCCCTGTCAAAAGGCTAACCCTGCACTTCAGAGGAGACCGCTGGCTCCAGACTCCTCACACCCACAATCCAATTTAGTGGGAGTACTCCAGGAAGGAACAAAGGGCAGGACACAAAAAAGGTCACTTCTAAATGGAGCCTTTTCTCCATCTTCCTCACTTCAGAGGCTGCTGCTACAAAAAGCTTCACTTCACAAAACTAGTCTAGCAGTCTACACCCAAACTCCATCTTGTTTAACATGGTATAAGTGGCAATCCAAGGGAGATTCTGCAGTATTCTCATCCACACACTGCACATTCCGGGTTCATACTACCACACATCAGCACTACATACAGGTAGCAAAAGAACCAGCTGCATGAGTTTATGCAGCACTGTAGAAGGGTGAGGCCGGTAGGCCACTCACTCCTGCAGAGAATATGAACAAGAGTATGAAAAAGTCCCGCTTACTAAGAAAGACAGGGATGGTGGGACCCTCCAGCAGGGTCAGTAACATTGGGGGTGGGGGTGTGTGAGCTTCAGATTTCCCAACAATCACGCTGGTTAAAATACATTAACAGAAGCAGGGCGGGAGGGGCCCTTAAGGAGCAGTAGGAAGGGAGAGGAGCGCAGATCGTGAGGAGTACTTATAACTCAATGTTTTGTAAAATAACCATTTTTTAGACCTTTAAAACAGAGACAAGTGTGTGTTTGTGTCTGCATGTGTATGTAAATATACCAAGTGAAATTCGAGGAACACCTCACTATACCCGACATAAATCAACTGTATCCAACTATTTCCAACAGAATACATTTATTAAGGGGAGGTAACACCCCAAACACGCACCTGAAGCTACGCCTCTGCCCTCCAGATTACAGAGCCTTGATGTGGGTCCCTTAATCCATTTGGTAAAGTCTGTCACTTAAAAGCTTAACTTCATTTTTGCCAACTGTCCCATTTTTGCTGGGACAGTCCCTGCAAGTTGGAGACTGTCCCGGGTAATTCACTATCCCGGGACAGTCCCGGCATGCTTGCATTGGCGCCTTAATTGGCGAATCATTTGGCTTTGCCCGATCTGCAGATTGCTCACTTTAATACGTTAAAATAAAACGTGATATCTGTCCTGTGTGTATCCAAAACCTCTGGTGGAGTATTTTCGTCAGGAATCCAGCAGATAGCACACCTGTATTTGTTTTGAAATGTTATCAACATCTTGCTGTACTTTTCTTAATGCTGTTATCACAAAAACTAAAAGTGAATAATAGATTATGCTAATTATGTGGGTTGGGTGGAGTGGGAGGAGTTTTGGGGTAGTGGGTGTGGTAAATTTTCAAGTAAGTAATTGATAGCTGTGCTGCAAAGTGTCCCTGGACATTTTTTTCAAATGCTGGTAACTATGCAACTTCCCCTTCTGGAAAGATATATTCAGATTGTCAATATGTAAAACGTACTTGTAAAAGTTATTGTTGCAAATCTCTGTATGATAATATTTAACATATGGTATTTGTTTGCAGCTTTGCAATGACAGACAAAAAAGGTATTGGCATGAATTTGTAGTTTATATATTGGCATGCATATTACATATTATGCATACTTTTACATGCACCTATACTTTTTTTTGAGATATTGATACTTCAGCATTGACTGGAAAATAGATGCATTCCCATTAAATTAGAGGTTAGATAGGGTGTGACCACTCTCCCTGTTAGGAAGGGCTCTCGTTGCAGGTTGTCTCAGTTGAAATTTTGAGCCTTATTTAGAGTTAGGCAGATAGCATTCTCCGTCAAAACATGACGGATATCCCGTATGCCATATTACAAGTGCCATAGGCTATAATGCACTTGTAATATGGTACACGGTACATTTGTGATGTTTATATTGGAGTATTGTGTCTGCCAAACCGTAAATAAGGCCCTTTATCCTCTACCTATTTTAGGGCTTGTTCCATGCTGTATGGGATGAAGTAGAGCAGGGTGGGTGACCAGTGATCATTGATTGTTTTTTTTATAAGAAATAAATTAGTGGTTTACTCAGGATCCGGAAATGTGGGGTGTGGTCATTGTCATATCTCTCCAAGTGGAAAATGTGGCCCATCATGGCCCTTTAGGGGCAGCACCTGAAGCCTGTGCTGCAGTTGTTTGAGGCAGGAAGAGGATGTGGTGTTTGTGTCAGAGGTGCCGACTTTGGAACTGGGGAGCCAGTTTTGAGTCGTGGTGTCGGCTCAACATCCTGTGATTCTAAAATATCACGTAATCTCTCATTGCCTAAATAAATGAATGTCACCTTGTGTATTGTAACTGGTGCTCGTGTAAAGCGGTCCAATAACTTTGGGTCAAGTTTGCGGTATATAAAACTACAACCACAAAATCACATATGTCTAACTTGTTCATGCGCTCATTGTTCTGGTTAAAAGGTCCTATAGCAAGCTGGTTTTCAGAGGAGTGTTAATGTTTGCCCATTGGCAGGAGATGCTGGCATTTGTATCTGAAAGGCTATCTATGTCCTCTCACCTGACTGGGCTGTTTAAACCGGTTTGCCCACAAAAAGGAAAGAAAAAAAAGGGAGAAAGCGAGGAACTAAATTGTATTTTGCATTTCACATCTCTGCTCTATGGCACTACGGCATAGATTACCATTTTCTATTTTTGTGTTTTTTTTTCCAGCCAACAGCATGTTGAAAGTTTTCTTTTAACAGTTTTATTATGACTTAGGATGCCATCGTATATTTATGTATTTTTTTCCACCAGCAGTAAGTTGTAGCTTTGGTTTTAACAGATTCAATATGGGATCAAAACACAAGCATGCAACGTGATGTTGTCTGAAATGACAACATTGATTAAAGATGTTAGACATGACATGGGACCACTTGTCAACTATCTTTTAAAATTTTACGTCATCTACTCCATTCCAAAAACTGCTTGTTTTACTTTTAAAGCCAAAAGTAAACTTCCCTCACATATTTTGCAAGCGATCATGCTTTCACTCACATCATGCATTGGCAATGTGTTTTTTTTCTTATTTCGAGTGGTAAAGTTTATTCAGAGCTTCACAACATGATAAAGGTACAACATGGACAGCCCAACATAACCTTCCCGAATACAAATAATAAGTTAAGGAAAGGTGGCAGCAGCAGAAATAACATCACACAATTCTCTCACACATACAGGACAGGTACAACACAAGTAGCCAATACACTAAAGAGCGAGTGCGAGGCGTTAAAGAAAGAACTTGGATTATTTCCATACAAAGATATAAATGTATAGGAAGTACAAAATGTATGCAAGAAATAGTCAAACCTATTATAAAAATACCATACATTCATATACTCATACAGGATGATGCTCATTTACCTAATGTGGTATGCTTTATTAGTGGGTTACATATCTTGCAGTGGGAAGCATTCAAGAGTACTAGTATCCACTGATTGTACTGTCTCCTGTCTATGGGCTCCCTAGTTTGGGTGAAGCTATAGCATTTATGTTGATATTTATGTACTCCCTTTGTTAAACTGTCAGATCTATATTTACATTTTATGTGGGCGAGCTAAAAATTATTTTTATTGGGGTCTCCCTGCCACATGATTAAAAAGAGGAGACCTGAGCAGCAGACCCTAATTCTCCTGCCCTTCAACATGTTTTGGTGCTTTGGACTCAGGCTACTCCCCAGGAATATAGGTATTTCACATCAAGTACTGTGAAACAATCCATTCTTCATAGGGCATGTTTACCAGCCTCGGAAATGGGGCGGGGGTGAGCAATGGGGCAGGCCTCGCAATAGGCTATTGGGGAGTTTGTCAGCACGGAGCATCTTTCCCAGGGTGAGCCATTGTTATCGCAGGTTGCACTATGAAGCAGACCATGCCCATGCTGCCAAGCCACACTCTCAATGAAATGGAAGTACATAGGCTTTAAGATTGTGAACTGTAACCCCAACATCAAAGCAACTCCTGCCTCTATGCAAGCACTAGGACGGCAGTGGTAGTGAGGTGGTGACTGCCGGGTACCTTAATTCTCTGCAGCCCATCTGTGTTGCATCCTGCTAGGTAAAGCAGTGTTGTGGAGGCTTAAGGGAACATTACTTGGCTCAGCCTAGACTTCCTGCTCTTCTGCAAATGTTAATGACTACCACTTTATTTATAACTTAGGTACGAACCTTTATATAAAACAGTGTATTTTGCATTGTTACACTTTAGCATCTTAGATCATATCAATGCAGGAGTGGCCTTTAATAAATTAGTGAAACACACCCCTTCTGCTGTGACAATTTTACTAATGACTCAAGATGCAAGTCAGTAGTTTTATTTCCTCCCATACAATCCTTTTATTTTGATAGATGGAGCGACATTATGGGTTATTATACCATATACAAGAGAGGATGTGGTACAGTGTGCAAAACAAATTGTTTCAAGGTGCTCTCAAACATGGTGATCATGGAAATGGAGGCACAGTGGAGAAAAGTAATTGCCTAGGGTCACACAGTATGGTCAAGGTTGACAACTGGGATTGAAACCGGGTTTCCTGATTAGACATTGTGCTATTCAGATCCTGGATGGCTATTACATTCTTTCCCTCTTCTGCCCTGATGAAAACTTTATTAGCTACCCGGAAGGCAAGTCAGTTGTCTTATGCCTCCTATACAAGGCCTTTACTGTTGTCACAGATGGAGCAACATTTTAGCGTATTAAACCATATACAAGAGAGGGTTTAGTACAGTGCACATCCCTAACTAAATTATTTCAAGTTGGCTCAAATGTGGTGATCACTGAAAAGGAAGCAGAAGGAAGAGCAGTAATTTCTGTGGGTCACACAGATCAACCTGGGAATCTGTGATTGAACTAGGGTCTCTGGGTCAAGGCCACACAACTAGTTTAGTCTTGCGTACAATAAAAACCTCTTACTGTCCTGGGCATGGTGTGCAAGGGCATTCACATTAGCCTTTGTTTTTTTTAATGAGATGGGGCAACAGCAGTGGAACCTCTCCTCTTCATAGAGCAGCTACATTTTGGGCAGAATCAGTGCAAGCATCCCTTCTGCAGAGGACAGGTGCAGCTAGGGTAGCACAAGCAGGTACCAATCTGCAACAGCAATGCAAAATTTAGTTCCTCGTGGCATAGGGACAGCATGACAATAAAAAACAAGTTTCCCCTCTCTCGTAGAAGGCAATATTTTGCAATCTTCTGGTTCCTCAGAACAGATCCAGCATCACAGAGTTGTACAACCGTTCATTGCTCTTCTTTGCTCACAAAACATGAACAGTTAAAGCATAAGTGACATGTAGGTTACAGACCAATGTCTGGAACAGGTGCTTAAGTCACTTGGAGGAATGTATAGGTGGATGAGTGAATGAGTATGCAAGTTGTGAAACCATTCTCACTTAGGTGTGCACCCTGAAAATTCTGCTGCAGTTGCTGAGATCTGTATTTTTTTTTAAATTGATTCTATATTTTTCTACGTTTTGAGACATTGCGGTAACCTGACAGGTCATTGTTATTTGGAACATCCTCGCCACAGCCTATGCAACTACTTTCTAGACTAGTACACCGATTTAAACCTCTTCGAAAACGCTTTGAACGCACATGCATCAGGCTGTTTGCAATCCCAGCCTTCATGCTGCACCTGTTCAAAATTTTGGGGGCCGCCATGGAGGCCATAGTTGCGAGTATCATATGGTCTGCACAAGGAATCTGACTTCAATGTAGGTCGTATGACCTGGCATGGGCCACACCAGTAATTTTGTGTCCCTGTCGGTTCCCACGCCTGCTTGTCATTAATGAGGCAGATGCGGATCCGCAACATATAAAACACCACCTGCAGGGAATGACTGCTTTAAACTGTGGCTGCACGTGCATAAGCAGAAGGCACTGCTTAAGCCAATCGTTGGTAGAGGGTAACGAATAATTCAGAGAAAGAAATGAGCAGAATGGCAATAAAGCAGAATGAACCCGTATGTGAAGCACAAACCAGTCCAATGTATCTGGCAAAAACAAAAAACCTCCGATGTGAGATACCTGCATGAGGGAGACAGGTTCCAGGAGTCTGAAAATTGACCATAACCCGAGTACACACGCATCTGGCGTCAACTTTTTAACACGCATATTTCTTTTTTACCGCTAGGTGGTGCCAGCGCCATTTGTTTGCAAGACTCATTTAAGGCCTAACTTGGAGCAGTGCCTGCATCCAGATGTGACAAGGCAAATAACTGCACATAAAGGCCTCAATTATGAGGGCTCCCAGAATGGGCTCAGGTATCTATCTACCTTACCTGGTAGGCTGGCACCGTATATTCAGGTATATATTAAGTGCAGTAAACAACTTCTATTCTGAGTTTTCTCTTCGAAATGGGGTATAAGTTCAGAGTTTGCACAAAAATAATTAGCTACATTTCAACCTGCTTGAACTGCCAAAATGTACCTTATGAAAATTGCGGAGGTGGAGGTGTAGACAATGATTGCACATTTCATGATTTATTTATGTGCGGTACCTCACATATACGAATTTTAAAAGCCACCCAGACCCTGATTGCAAGAACCCGGGGCACTTGGGGATGATTACTGCACTCGATAATATCAGATATTATGGAAATCACAATTGTTCAGGTGTGATCATATGTACATTTTTATGTTTTCCGCACTAAAATCTGCATGTCCTGGTGTTTACAGGCCATTTTGCCCTGCTATAAATTGGCTGATTTGACTTCTTCATACCCAGTACCTACCACGTATGGTAAACGTCACACAATTATTAATTCTGACCCTTGTGTAAACAGGTGTTTGCGCGGGGATTGGAATTTTCCAGCCAAGTCCCTGATTAAGAGTGGCCTCTTAATTCCAGTGAGGCCAGTGACAATATTTACCGTCCCCTTCGTAAGTATCAGATCTGTGGGACCAGTTTACTTTTACACTCAGTTTTCGGTTGCTGAAAGCTAAGGGGCCCATTAAGATAACCGGCGGTAAAAAATCCGCCATCTACTATAGCCTGAAAAAACCGCCCGCCTGCACCATGGGAATACCGACTGAGCAATTATGAAGTCGCGAAGCAACCTCCGCCCGCGGCGGTAAAAACACACAAAATTCCGCACGTCCATGTCAGAGTAGAAGATCATCCGTCCGCCATGGACGCAATCCCGCCCGAAAACCCAAAACCGCCCGCTCTGACGACCGAGACAACGACCGTGAAATTATGATCTCCCCGACATGAGCGCGGAAAATACACATATTCCCCGCCCGCCACGGTTAACAACAGCGATGAATAACTGACACGGCGGAAGGCCTGGCGGCCACGTCCGTGCACGGAAATCATTTGCGGAACAAAGAAATACACACAACATGGCCAACAAGTCCACACAGCAAACTACGCCAAAATACCCAAACACAGAACACATCCCAAAGACACATCCCCCTGGCAAAAATAAAAACTACAAATCCCAGGACACCAGACACAACACACCTGAAAACGACAGCCCATCATGACACACCCACATAGGTCAGTACAAAAGCAGCCCCTTCACAGACCACAATCCCTTGCACTACTACAAAGCGAAGACAGCAGAGAACCCAGAGAGCCACAAAGGAAAGCAGCACACACATGCACGCACACATCACACCCATCACCAACAACACCACCACCATCACCACTGAAACAACGGCACCACAAACCCCCTGCACAGCACACACCACACACCCACCACACCAGCACCACAAACCACACACCATGGCAACACAAAGAATGTCAAAGTACACTGCCACTGAGTTGACGGTCATGGTCGACGAGATCATCAAGGTGCACCCACAAATCTATGGGAACCAGGTCCAACAGACACCAGTAGCCACCAGAAACAGAATGTGGAGCAGGATCGTAGACCAGGTGAATGCAGTTGGGAACGTGCCACGCAACCGGGGTGAAATCACAAAGAGGTGGCACGACCTGAAAAGCGTGGTCAGGAAGAAGGAGGCCAAGAATCGTGAGCTGGCTGACAGGACTGGCTGCGGAAATCCCACGCTCTTCAAGACCTTCAAGGCGTGGGAGGAGAAGGTGCGAGGCATCCTACATCTGGAGAGTCTCACCGGAATACCAGGGGGAGTGGAGGCTGGTAAGTACAAACAAATGTATACCAGCACACCGCTATGTACTGTCATGCACTACCAGAATGCCATAGCTCCGAGGGCCAAACACCCCCATGTCCAGTACACAATACACAAGACATCTCTCACACATGCAACAGACACTCGCACACACACAGCCCAAAGGTACCAACAAACAAAACCATGGGGGCATGCGTACAGTCAGCCAGCACCACAACTCCCACCAGGTCCCCCTGTACCCCAGATGCGCCGGAAGGAGCACTCCCCACACCCACACACATGTGTCAGCCATAGCTGCACTAACCAACAAGTAACAGGTAAGTCGCCTTACCACAAAGTCCGTGTATCGGAGGGGGGACTGCAGAAGTACACCCCCACCAGGCCCCTAGTCCTACAGCGCAGCAAGATGGAGCACTCCCCACACCCATGTGTCAGCCACTGCAGTGCACACCTTCACCCGACAGGTAGATCTGTTTCCCTACATGGAGGGGTGTCTGTGGGTGGTAAGCCATCACCACAACTCACAACACGGCCCCCACTCCCACAGACGAGCAAGATGGAGCACCCCTCCCTCTCATAACCATGTGGTAGCCATTGCATTGCTCCCTCCAAACCAACAAGTAGGTAGACTACTGTACAGGGCGGTGTGTCTGTAGGCATGAGGACTGTACTACGACTAACATTTGGGACATGTCACGTGGCAGAGGAACAGGTAGCACTGCTCCCTGTCATAATCATGTGACTAATGTGCACACAGACATGAATTACAGAGTCATAGCCCACATGAGCCATCTCAAATACATTAACACGTAAGGAGTCACGTCTGCATGCACAAGTCTCACTGGAGTACTGACCCACATGGCGTGCACTGTGCCAGTCATCACACACATCAGCAACACCATAGAAGTCTTGTCCATGTAGTCGTGGCTGCTTGTTCCGTTGACATTGTACAACATCACCCATGTAAGTCTATCTTGTCTCAATGTAACAGAGTGGAACCCCAGTAATGTCACATACACCACTGGACCCATGAACCACACAGCTACACAATGCACATTCAAAATCTCATCCATCCCATCTTACAGCCCCAGTGTCATGAAAGGTATATCATGTAAACAGTTGTCCCATATACAGTAGTTCAGCAAAGATTCCTGCCGATGACCAAAAATGTGTCTGCAGTGTCTGAAGCGCACGTCACACTGTGATTTACAACATACCTAATATAGTCAGCACCCCAAGAGCACTGCATTGCTGCACATGGCTGAGGGTAGCACGCACACCAAGGAATTGTCCCATCTGCAATACGTTCTGTGGCACACAACCATTACTCACTCACTACAATGCTTGCAGTGTAATGTCCCTAAATGATAACAGTGAGCAGATATGCTGGGTATGTCAGACATACACACACCTGTGTCTCTGCAGTGTCGTGTGGCCAAAACACATGCCCCTTTCTGCACCCATATGTCACAGTATGTACCACAAAACCATATTTCAACTCAAAAGCATTGATGGGGCTGTACCCCTTTTGCCATCTGCGTTTCTAAACGTTTCATTCGAACCCCAAAAACATATTTCATCTCAAAAGCGTCCATGGGGCTGTACCCCTTTTGCCATCTGCGTTTCTAAGCGTTTCATTTGAACCCCAAAAACATATTTCATCTCAAAAGCGTTCATGGGGCTGTACCCCGTTTCCACCAAAGCCACAAAATGTAGGGGTACTGCAACACACACCGATTGGCATTCCAAATCCGTCCCATGCCATATGCACCCATCACACTATTCTATTGCCTTGATCACGCACACACATTGTAGAGCCATACACACGCATCTGGGAAATCAGTGCACAACTGTGCACAAACTGTGAATGTCAGACATCTAACACAAACCTTGCAAGGTGCAACACAATAACCTTTCGTCTCCGCCCCACAGGTGACGAACAGCATGATGCTGGAGAGGGAGACAGCAGCCATCACAGCCAGTCCACAAGCCCTCTACCCAGACTCACGGATGTGGAAGACCTGGACACCTCTACGGACGAGGACTCCCGACCAGGCACATCTGGTGTGGCAGGGCGCAACAGCTCCCCAGGACCCCTCCTACCCACCAACCCATCTCCCAGGGCTGGTGACCAGTCCCAGGCCCCTGCTGCCACGGTCATTGCGGCCACCACCACCGCCGCAACCACCACCACCACCACCACCAGGGCCTCCCTGACCACTCACCCTGCGCAAGGGGTTGCACGCACGTCGACATCGACCCTGGGAGCCACAATGAGGCCCCGGGTGACCACTGTGGCGAGTGGGCAGGTCGGTGGCAGCAGTTCAGGTGGGAGGAGCAGGGTCAGGCCAACGCCATCAGAGCCTGGGAGCCAAGCCCTGCCGCAAATCACCAGAGTCCTTGGGGCCTATGAAGAGGCCCAGGGACAATGGGCCCGGTCAGCTGCCGATATGCGGGAAGTCCTTGGGGTGTTGAGGTCCATGGACGCCCATATGGGCCAATTCGTGGCCCATATGGGCCAATTCGTGACCCGTATGGGCAAACTTGTCGACCTCATGGGCCAGCTAGTGGTGGCGGTGAGGGCCCAATCAAGGCCAACCACACCACCTCCGCCACCACCTGCTGGGGCGCAGGTCCGTGCAACATCCAGTTCCCCTGCATCCACAGCGAGTGGGCAATCCTCAGCCACCACCAGCAGCCCACAAACACAACCCCCCCCTCTCAAACATGGAAGGGGTCGTCCGAAGAGGAAACAGGTGTCCAGAGATGACTTTGCATGCTCCAAACGCCAGTGAGACAGCCAGCCACGGTGGCCATCTACTGCATTCACTTGGACTACTATCCTACCCCACACTTCCATGTGAATGGCATGTGTCTGTCGGACTGTGGACCCAGAACAACATGGGTACACCTTGACCATCACGCGGACATGTCCGTCAACTCATTGTTCCAGCATGCACCACTTTTGTGATCACCTTGCCCACAATCACATGTCACTGGTTAAAATAAATACACCTGGATCACATTCTGTTGTATCTGCTCTGTGTTTAATCAAGGATGTGCAACCGTCACCATGATCAGAAATGCATCTGGAGTGTGGTATGTCGATAGGCCAGGAGAGGCTGTAGGGACCTAGGGGTGAAAAACAGAACAAGAGTCCATTGAATGTGTGTGTCACACACTCATCACACAGTACTTGTCATCAAGTTTAAGCAATGTACACACATCTCACAGAGCAACAGGGCACAATGCTACAGCCACTGTCAGTGGCATACTACCCTGGACATGGACCATTGCCACACAGCACTCAGTGAACAATAGGCCGCCGTCACAATGCACACATACACCTACACAACTACAGCAACATCAGCCGTCGTATATGGTCACTCACCGTCAAGTGAAGTAGCGGGCGATGAGCTGCTGACGCTCATTCACTGCTTCCTCCTCTCCACTGTCCTCGTCACTGGACACGGCCTGGTCTGCAGGCGGGGGCCCTGGCTGATCACCGTCATCCACTATCAGGGGGATCTGCCTGCGAATAGCGAGATTGTGCAGCATGCAGCATGCCACAACTATCTGGCACACCTTCTGTGGGGAGTATGCCAGTGCACCCCCGGTGTGGTCCAGGCATCTGAATCTGGACTTCAGGAGTCCAAAAGTCCGCTCCACCACACGTCTGGTCCTCCCATGTGCCTCATTGTATCTGACATCAGCTGGTGTCCTGGGATTACGAAGTGGGCTCAGCAGCCAAGGCCCGTTAGGATATGCCGAGTCACCTGGGTGTGAGAAACACAGAGAATCGTTGCAATTCCAACAGGATACAAGACAGCATGTCACACCCAGCACGCTACACGAGTATGCATACTCGCCAACAATCCATGCACGGTCCGGTTGAAGATTGGACATCAATCATGGGAGGATGCTGTGGCGCATGATGTGCGAGTCATGGGCGGATCCGGGAAACTTCGCACACACGTGTGTGATTATCATGTCCGCCAGGCACACCACTTGCACATTCAGGGAGTGGAAATGTTTCCGGTTCCTATAGATGTGCTCCATGGCCTGTGGTGCAACAAGGCCAACATGGGTGCAATCAATTGCACCAACAACGAGGGAGATGCGTCCAAAGGCATAGAAAGCACCCTTCACTGCCGCCAAATCACGAGCCCTGGGGAATCGGATGTACCGGTTCCTGTACAGCATCATGGCTGACAGGACATCCCGTAGCACCATGCTGAACATGGGTTGGGACATACCACCTCCACTGCCCACCGTGTGTTGGAAAGATCCGGTAGCGAAAAAATGTAGTGCAGCCATCACCTTAGCCGTGGGGGTGAATGCTGTTGGATACACCCTGCGAGGACGAAGGTGGGGTTCCAACATGGCACATAGGTGATGCAGGGTGGGTCGGTCCAGCCGGAATTTACGTATAACCTCCACATCCTCCATGTCTGACAGCAATTGGTAGGGGCGATGTATGTTTGGTCTCCTCCTAGGACAGATGGAAGTGGACACATGTCAATGCAACACACCACATGGCACTTTCACATACACAAAACTAAAATTACTGACAAAGCAATAGAATCACAGAACAGCTGACAAGTAGGGACAGCACAGCTACAATACTCTTACACAGGTCCCCTTACCAATAGCAATGGCCACTGACACAAACCATTGCTATGAGCATGCACATGGGGATTTAGGCCCTAATAGCTTGAAAGGCATGATGATTATTTCAGACTGCATATGTGGGAAGCGGCAACACCACGGCAATATACCTAGCTGCTGTGCCAGACACAGCTTCCAGGGCTGGGTGAGTATGGCACACACCAACAACACAATGTACACAGGCTGAGCGGCCAAAACAAGTGAGTCCTGTTGTACAACGGGATATGAGACAGTCAATGATGTCCCTAGTTCACCCAATGTACAGCACTGTACGTATCACACCTCCAACACACATTGACAGGTGTACACATTGACAACTCCATGACAACACAGCTGTGTGAATGCAAACACACATCACAAGTGACACGTAACATTGCACATGCCAAGTGGGAGATGTACATTGAGAAATATGGCATGTGTGTGCATATGCACATCCCATGCTCCCATGCTAATGTGTACATGATGATGTGCCAACAGACATGTGGAGGCTGAGCACTGGCCGTCAATGCCTATGCACACTGCATGAAGTGGCCCTGTCTAGTGTGGACATGCTCCCACACACAAATCATGGCCACACCTGCAAATGCATGGCGCACATTCAACTGTGGATTCCACATGGCACCAGCGGACTGTACCCGCCATGGACCAGGCCCTTGAGGCCAACTCCAATGGCCCTCGCGGCTGCATCCTGCGTGTTCGACGATAGAGGTAAGCATACCGGGACAGCTCGGAGCAGGCCATTGTGTGCATTTGAAGTAGGCAGACATGGTACACCAATTGCAGCAGCTTGGACCCACTGTAACAGCCCCAGGGGGCTATATGAGTGTGGGAGGGAGACCAGCATTAACACAGCTTCCAGGGACTGCTGCCTGGCATCCCTCAACAACACCTGCTGCTGCCACATGTCCACCTTCATTTCGACGACTCTGAAGATATGTCCAGGTCCACTCACCAGCGAGGAGCTGGAGATCCTGGATTCCGAGCTCCACGCACACTGCCCAAGGCTATTTCTTGCAAAAGTTGTGTGTGTAAGACAACTACAGTGTGTGTGGGAGTGCATGTGGGGGACACACATGTCGTTGATCCGCAGCACTATGATTCTGAGCCTGTGGGGTTCCAACATGCACTGCTTACCATGCTAACTACAGGTGGAAGGGGTATGTAGGCTCTCTGGCGCTTTCCCCATGCATGTTCCTCCCGAGTGGTGGTACATGGCATTTTCATGTCAGACATCCAGTGACGCAGCCACTTGGCAATGCAGGACTCAGGGCAGTTATTGCTTGTGTGAATGGCTGGCTGGGTCCCTGCTGGCCTACTCAGTCTCAGCAGACCTGGGCTGCACATTGACCGCCCAATCCTAGAAGGAGACAACACTGACTGTACAGTGGGTTACATGTGTCTTTTGTTCAGGACTCTCCTGAAATGCGCAAACTCAGCCCTGTCGATTGGACACACCATGCCTTGTGATAGGGATGTGTGTGAGAGATAGTGGCACTGAATGTGACCTCCATTGCAAGGTGAGCCATTCACAGGGCGAGTACGTTGAGGGCTGCGCAGTGTTGGACACAGTGAGTCCACCCACAAAGATGTGTTGCCTTGTGATCTATGTGTTGGTCCACCTGACAATGGACAGTAGATGTGGGCAGACTACACATTGTTCAATGTGCTGGCAACCTGCATGTGAATGGGATGGACAGGTACTGTGTACACACTCCCACCAGCATGCATTCACGTGTGGTGTACACATGCTGTTAGGCCATGTCCGATTACTTCTTGGCTCTGTTGCACGTCTCTGAGTATTTGGGATGGGTCAGCAGCATGCCACTGTGATTGGTGGATGTGGGTGATGATGAGAAGTGTATGAGTGATATTCCAAGCCTCTTGTGTACCATCCCTGCAGTTGGAAGTCCTCCAGCCCAAGGCCTTGTGATGAGCCATTGCATCCAAGTTGATGCCTCTGTGTATGTGTGACCGACAGTGCAGCCAATTCCACAAAGGGTGTGACGTCATCTGCCGGATGAGCTACTACGTGGCGATAACGAATCGGGGGATGCCCCCTCGTATTGTCAGGTCAGCACGGCGCTGCATTTCACCACTAATGGTCTGCATCTTGACAGTCACACAGCCTGTGCCGGATGCACGTTTGTAGGGGCATCAGCAGCAAGCAAGTGTACAGTATTGTGGGATGGTGTCTTTTGCTGTGAGAGGCAGCATGTGTCCACAGCCTACACATAATCTGGGTAATGTGATGTTTGTTGTGTGATGCAGTGGGTTGTAAGTGTACTCTGTGCTGTGTGCATCTGACATGCATATGCTATTCCTGAGGGTCAAGATGTAATTTGAGCACTCTGCATTCTCAATGCACTCAGAGTCGTAGCCCTCAGGAACAACCTGTAGTAGGCTGGAGTGCCAATTCACATGTATGTTTGAGGCACTGTGCCTACTCTGATTTCGTTCGGTCAAATGTGTGCGATGCCTCACCTCATATTTCTGGTACTTACACATCCGGCACACTGTGCAACAGCAGTTGTGCTCGTGTGAACGACAGGTGGATGGCATGGGCTCATGGCCATTGTGGCCTGTCATGTTGCAGTCTGTGTGAGTGGTTTCCCATTCTGCTCCATGCAGGTATGTCTTTGGCCTAATTACGTAGTGGTCATCCTTGCCACCATCAGGATAGTGGGTGTGCACACCGCGATTTGTGTCTATGGTCGCAGGGTGACACAGGCCGGGTGTAGTGCTATGTGCACAACACATGTGCCACTTATTAGCGGCTTCATTTACTGTACGCCAGCCATTACGTGTTGATTGTGGTGGCTGTATGCAATTGCACAGGTATCGTGCAACATGTGGATTTGGGAATGTTCTGTGCTGCTTCCCTTGCACATGTCTGTTTAATTGATGCCAGATGAGTGAGGCCACCTCGCTCTCTCTCATGTGGCATCTCCCGTGGTTGCTGAGGGACAGGGGACGGTCAACAGTGGTGTGGCATCGGATGTAGCAGCTGCACAGGTGCTGAGTGAGACAGATGTGACCAGCGCCTCGGAGGGGCCAGACGTGTGCTCGATGAATAACAGGCCGAGTCGGCAATTTCGGTGTCATCTGAGGACAGAGGTGATGCATCCATGTTTGCTAGCACAGGGGACGTGGACTCTGGCTCCTCTTCAGCCACGCGGAGGCCAATGCCCGCCCTCCCATCTACTTCCACTGGTGCAACACGTGTCGGCACAGGGATGAAGGATAGAGTGTCCTTCACACCAGGCACAGCTGCCCCTGCACATGTGACCCCTGCTGCCCTCAGTGCTGGGTCTGTTGAGCTTGTGCGGCATCTCTGCGTGGGGCAGACAGCTCTCCTCAATAACGTCATTGCCCATGACATCACTTTGCCGCAGGTGACATAGTTCATGGAGGGCCCACATGCACGAGTGGGTGGGCTACACCAGACTGTCCAATGGTTGTCCTCCCCAGTCAAGGTGGGCCTTCAACTGGGCCAATCTCAGGCTGACATTCCTGACCCTTTCTCCACCCCCTGGAAAGTGGCACATCTAACAACAGCAGGGCACGAGTCCTAAAAAAAGAAGTGGGGGGACGCTGATGTCACGACAGGAAGTGACATCACGAAAGGTGGCTTGCACCGTCAGACTCATTGCCTCCCCTCGCTCACCCCTCATATGCGATTGCATCGGAGAAGCCAGCGCGTGCACAAGCAGCTCCGATCTCGCCCCAGAGAGGCCAAAGAGTGAATGTGTGGGTCCATTTGCTCCAGTTATCGGGCTTGCGGTTAAATAAGTGGGGGGATGCCGTCCACCCGCGTGGTACCCCGACTCGAGACCTGGACAACAGTGACAATGCATGACAGCCTCCGGAGTCCGGATACACCACATGCAACACAAAGAGGCTGTAGCTGCCCTAGCGGGCCAGGCCGCAAACACAATCCCAGATGAAAGGTAGACCCACCCCGGCGCGCATAGTCATTACAACCGCTGCCATTGACAAGGGACCCATGTGGTGAGACATGGGCCTCAGGGTGACGGGCCTCCGAGCCATCCCCCGCCAATGAGTGTCATGTAACTCACACATATCGCAAAGCCAATAGGACACTTTGCCTGCACACCAGGTCTCGAGTCGGGGTACCACGCGGGTGGACGGCGTCCCCCCACTAATTTTACCGCGAGCCCAATAACTGGAGCAAATGGACCCACACATTCACTCTTTGGCCTCTCTGGGGCGAGATCGGAGCTGCTTGTGCGCGCGCTGGCTTCTCTGTTGCAATCGCATGTAAGGGGTGGGCGAAGGGAGGCAATAAGTCTGATGGTGCAAGCCACCTTTCGTGACGTCACTTCTTGTCGTGACGTCTGCGTCCCCCCACTACTTATTTAGGACTTGTGCCATGCTGCACACTGAGAATGTGTTGCCTGCGAGATGTGACCAGGAGAAGGGCGCCATGACCTCCCACCCACCAAGCTCCACTGCCATCCCGTGCCCTGGGTAGCCTGTGCAGGTGGACAATGTAGGGGGTACACCTGGTGGACAGGGGATGTGAGTGCCTTGGCAAGGGCCTGGCAGACACACAGCAGTATCCAGCATGTCCCCAAAGGGAGGGCTAACGTCTACACTTGATGCAGCATTGATCGTGTGCCCGCCTGTTGTGCCCATGCGAGTTCACATTCATCCCCAGACAGGTGGGCTTTCCAAATACCCAACACAGTGGAAATCTAGCCCTCCGGAATCCTCCCCACACAGTCTGTTTCAACACTGCATGTGTGCACCTACCCGTGCCACCCACCCACCTGGGCCAAGCGGAACTCCCGCTTCACATGCCACATGTGTGTCTTCCACAGTTGTGCTTCTCTCTCAGGGGCGGACCTCCAACTGTCCCGTAGCACACAGACAGCACCGAGTCGAACTGGCATCATGTTTGAATGGTAGGCGCACTCACACATCTACCTGTGACACAGTGGTGGCTGTAATGGCTATTGTGACTGCCATGGCAGTGTTGGTGGCCATGGAAGGGTACACTCACACACATTGCATACGCAGCTTTTCGTGTCACTACTCGGCACATCGGACTGGCCACTGTCCCTGGTGTTGATCAATTTTGCCACCTGTATGTCATCTGTGAATGGATGCTGTTGTTCCTGTAGTCGGTTGTGTCTGTGTAGTTGCTTATTGCAGTTGTTGCTGTGTGTGCATGGTTAAGTGAGGCACATGCCGTGTATGGTACCTCAACTATTGCAATGTCTGGTCTCACATTCCAATGTGTTTTACACGTGGCAGGGACTTCACTTCTTTCAGACTCTGCTACTTGTGTGTGTGATGAAGAAGTATTTTTGTGACACGGATTGTCTGCATGTATTTGGTGGTATTTCTGGGAAAATGTATACGTCTCATGTTTGCGTGCAAGCAAAGCACAGGGTGTGAGTCTAGCCACAGGATGACAGGTAGCATGTGCAGAGTATGCGGGTATGTGTGAGCTTACTTTCTGTGTGGCCAGCAGTGTAGGTGTATGTTAATCTTGTGATGAACATTGAGCCTGGGCACATGGCTTACTTTCAATGTGTGCATTTGGGAGGTGTAGGTGTGTGTGGTGTGAGTGGTGTGACTTTGGGGTAGTGTTGGTGTGTGTGTGTGCGCTCTGGCAATGTCGACTACACACATGTGTTACCCAGGCCCATGGTGGGTGTTTGTATCCGTGTTCAGGTCTGTGAATGTGATCACATGTGTGTATTGTATGTTGCACAGTGTGCAGTGTGTGGGTGTGTTCTTGCAGTTCAGGATGACTCCTACTTGATATGTTTTGGACATTGTGTCTGCAGGGTGTGTGACTGTCAAGATTGTGCCTTGTTTAATTGAGCATGTATGTGAATTTCTGCAGTTCGTACTCACTGTGCAGTCCTGCCCACCCACACTGATATCGTGTGTGTGTTTTGTCATGCATTGCTGTAGCATACTTTTGTGTGGCTCCTACTTTTGCTTGATGAGTGTGATGTCAGACTGTGAAGGTAATTATACACATATGTAGGACTGTGCTTTGTAGTGACCAGGCCGTCAGTGTTAATGTGATGATCTATTGGGCCACGTCAGAGTCTGACAAGTCAAGGCCCACGAGCTGTAGTATTTCACTAGGTCCACTGTGGCGGCAACTCATATGCACTGACATCCAATGACACTAGACTACATGGTCATCTCACGACTCTCGTGTACTTCACACACTCTCATCCTCTCTCATTCGTACTTGTCTTCGTAAAATAATTCTACAGAGTCACATATTTGCTTCAAGGCATGTATTTGGACTTACTTCCTCTGTGATGCAGTATAGTGGACACTACTGGCAGCAAAATGCATGTGGAGGATATACTTAGCATGATTACACATACAAAAGGGGGTACGGGTAGATGTGATTAGTTGTTGACTGTGGAATGAAGGCTTCAGCGTTACAACTGCCTTGCCCTTGCTATGCTAAAGTACATTTGCTAATTACCGAAGAGCTCTAGACTTTGACACAGACAGTATTCATTTTGCCTACCAGACAGCTTGACATCATAGGCACAGTACATCTCAGTTCCATGGTACAGGATTACTACAATAGTAACTCCGACACACCTGCGTCAGAGGTGACATCAGAGCATGAGCCTACATGCATGCAGCAGCGTCTCACTAGTTGTTGCAATGTGGTGGCTACTGAACATGACACAATAACTAGGGCCATGTTGTAGGGGGTTGCATTTGTTGTCCAGGGGTGCAAACAAGTGTACCAAGACCGACTTTGGACATGCCGGGTTGGAGAGACATAAATCCACAGGACAGTGGAACGGACACCTCCGACAGCAGAAAACGGGGATGACGCAGCTGAACATTGAAATGCGGTAAGTTACTCGGTAACTTGCATTCAGCATAGCCAGATTTGAACAGCCCACTATGTGTAGCAAGCTGTCACTGTACAGCTTGATCTGTCCGGCGTAGTTGAGAAGCAGTGGTGCAACAGCCATTTTGCTACAGGGTGATCTGATGGCGTGCTCCGGCTGCCTGAGCAGTCAGCAGAGTGCAACCTCCGACGATGCTGGGAATTCTGGAATGGATGTACGGCGGAAGGACTTGGGGTATGGCTTGGGCGGAGGACACAGGCCCTCATCCCACATGCTTCAATGAATGGTCAAGGCCAGTGGTGTCTGACTCTTTCCAGATTACTTGCATTTGGCCCACATGGAGGAGTGGTATAATTGTATTTTGTGTTATTATCTTTCTTTCATGTTAGGCGCTATCTGCCAGTGGAAGTTTTCATCTGCATGGCTATGTTTGGCTTCTTGTTGGTACAATGGCTCCATTCTCCTGCATAATTTGTTGCAATGTGATTTCAGAGTAGGAATGGAAGGCCATTCAGTGCTATCTGCTCTCCCGTGTGTGGGCGGAACACTCCGTTGCCGCTGTACATTGAGGCTTCTGTGTGGGTGTAGTGATTGGGAACACCTGTTCTCAGGCAGCAGGGTTTTTCTAATTTGTACATTGCATGGCTTGATATTGCGAGCAGGATGGTATAGGTATTTTTGGATGAGACTGGCGTGCCTTTTGCGGACAATGTCCATATTCTGCGCTGTTACGTAGCAGCCGCCGTGTGCTTCGCCATGTTTTTCACACAAGGGTGTGTCCTATTTTGCCATCACATTACTCCCCTGTTCGGGACACTTGTGTGACATCAGGTTGACAACTGTGAGTTGTCGGTTGGGGACATGACTGATGCAGGAAGGCCACGTGACATGTGCCTTCAGGGTGGGGCTGGGGTGTGTAGTTGTGACCCTGTGGTGTTTGTGTGCAGCCCATGCATGGCGCTGTCGTTGGCCTCTGCGTTGTGCGCATGTGTACTTGCGTCATCGCCGCTGCGCTGCGGTGCCGTGACGGGGACGTCACTTCCTGGTCCCGGTTAGTGGGTGCCCAGGATGTTGCGAGTTATTTCATTTTGACAGGTGGGACATGTGTGGGTACAGTGGTGGATGTGTCCTGTCCACACAGGGGTGTCTGGGGGGCCATGTTCAGTTTTTCCGCCCTTGCATTGTGTGCAGTGTTTGCGTGCCCTTGTTGTGTGTCTGCCTACCTGCGTCGTCATGGTGCGTTCACTCCTAGGTGGTGCATCAGGTAGAGCATGGGGATGGCCTGGAGTGCAGGATTCATCTCTGGGTGGGCCGCCTTTTTAGTCTCCGTACTGAACAGTCGGGTTTCCGCCTTGGTATCTCGTGCGGTGTCTCTTTGCCGGTGAGGCTGTTTGGTTGTGGCATTGTAATTTGTACGCCGGGCGGTACGTCATTTCGTCGGACGGTGTGTCTCCATTGGCTCGCGCCACTACGTAGACGGGCGCACTTTGATGGCGGGCGGCGTCGCAGGCTTACGGGCGGTGTTTGTCTGACTTTTCACATCCTAATTTTGCGGGCGTGTGGGTCGTTGCTGGCGGACGGTAACTAGCGGTTTTTGCCTCCGACAGCACGGCGGTAGTGCTTCCGCCCGACATCGTAATGGGCCCCTAAGATCGCTATGTGGATATCTCGGAAGGTTTGAGAAATGACTGTGAGAACGAGTTTGCACAAAAAAAAAAAATATGGAGGATTTTGTCATTGGACCAGTATGCCTATCTGAGGATGTCGTCAAGGCTAGATCTAGCCCAAAAGGCTTTGGAAGCCATAGCACCTTATTGTATGGTGGATTTTAGTTAAATCTGGGACTACAATTTTAGTATTTAGGAACAACTGTACATGGTATATGTTTATTTATATTGCTTTAAGAAGGATACTTATATTCTTTTAAGTGTTATGCAGTTTGGTTTCTGTTGTTGTTCAGTTGAGCATTCTATCTGGACGGCAGCATTGCCTGTGGCTCCTGCCTGTACTTCATGGGCGCTTATATGGATTTAAGTTCCTCTTGGAATACATTTGTGTTGGAATTCGTCCATTGGTCTCCTGCATTTTATTTGCAGAGGATCCAACGTATTTTGGCGACGAGCGGAGAATTCACGTTTAAAGTCCACCGAAGACCCACTGCATGTATATTGTCATTTGCAGTGCAGCCATTGCCGCTTTCAGATTCCTACTGTGACGTTTTGCTGCAAGGAACTCTGGGGCATGCCCTTTTGCTTTGCCACATTCTGATTGGTCAAAGTCCATTTGTTGTGCTTATCCTTCCACGTACACACTACAGAGATTTGGGACGCGTCGTAGTGCCATTGTTGCATGGCATTCTGGGGTGCATTGAATATGGAATCTTCAACGCTGCACGACGCGCACTAAGCATTGTGGGGTGCGCTGTGTTTCGACAGCTCATAGTGCCAATATTGGCAACACACCCAACCCGCAAACACAGCAATACCATAATAAATAACACACAAGACACATTGATTGTTGGAGAAAATATTGCTGCAGGTTTATTTTGCATAAGAAATATGCCAACATGGTGGGTCAACTTACTGGCAATCCAAGGGCAGGCAGCCCCTCTGCTGCCTGCCCACCTGATGAGCCAAATAGCACCGTGGCATAACCAATCGGTGCTAACCATTTTGGGGGATTACCCCTTACATCCTGTGGACCACCAGTCCACCCATTTACTCACGCCCCTTGAGGGGGCGGAGCGTATCCAGGCAAGCCCCCGATTGCTCAGGTTTACAACCGCCCGAAGGACTAACTGGGCGCCGTCGTTCCTCCAGGGTCCTACCATAAGGACTTCCTGGGGCTATTTGGCATTTGCACCCTTCTTCTGGTCCTGAAGAGGGTACCCCTATGTACCATTCTGTCTCTGGTTCGCCCTGTAACTCCGCCACAGCTCTGGGTGTGGCACCCGTCATACCCAGGGCCCCCCACCAAGGCAGGCATTCTTACTTACACTCTAATGATTCTCGGGCATCACCCAGGTCCAACAGAAACAGGTCCATGCCCAATCTAGACAAATGGACCCCCATCCACATCGAAACATCCCGTGGTCAAGGCATGCAAGAGCCAAGTCTGATAAATCCAGTAACCTCTCTGTTCCGTGAATTTGGCGCATGGCGCTGTTTACCCTCCTGCGAGAAATTTCAACGGCCTCTCCAGACCCGGACAATCCCCATTTACCTTTGGCATGGTTACCAGTCCATCTACCTCTGCAGGTGTTTCCCGGCCCTATCGGGGAAATCTTGCGATGTAGCACTAAAGAGACCATGCCTAATTCACAGAGCCCTTCAGATTATATATGATTTGGATTAGAGTTGAACCAAGCCCTCATGATTGGTGTCCTTGCGCATGGCTTATTTACCCTTCCGTAGGCAAGTCCGATGGCCTCCACTTAACTTGGGAACTGCTATTCTCTGTTTTAACCACAGCTTAATATACCCCCATGGGCATGTTCAATGGCCTCCCCGGGGTTGCAGCAAATGCTCACTACTTTAACCACTTTTCAGGCAGAAATCCCTATGGTGCCCTGTGCGCCACCAAGGGCCTTCTCGTTAGGTGTTGCTGCGTCATGTGTTTACACTTTACCACCCAGGACCTGGTATAAGGCTTGGCTGGTAATCATAGTGGATTTCGCCTCCCAGTCCATCGGTATAATTGTTAACAGTTATTAATTGTGGCTGCACAATACCCTTCTCTCTACCGGCTGACCTCTGTTGTATGGGAGTACAGTGCCGGCCAGGGATATTCCAATAAAATTAAAACTACTGCTCTTCTCTTGGCCAGCTTCTGCGTGGTATACTCCCTTGTTCGCTGTGTACCCATATATGCAGTTCAATATGGGGGGTGACTAAGCCCTTGGTTACCCCCCCTTGCTTGGCGAGTCCACATTTGGAGGTGCACTGATGACCATGCGAGGCACCAAGAGAAATATGGACCCCTTGGAGAGGGTCATCGGGCGGGGACAGGGTGCAGTCTTGTGATAGATGCTGTGTCGCCATGCTGGTGTCCCCACCCGAGTAGTAGCCCATAGACCGCTTAAGCCAACGGTACATCAGAGTGCCAAAAAGGTTTGCCAATGCTTTGGATTTGAGGACATGGGGTAAAATGTATGAGCAGATGTACCAGCACCTTCTTAAATATCTACGCAAGACGTGCACTGGTAGTTGTCCGGAGTTGTGCTCCAACCCAGCTTTTTCAACACTATTGAGGTAACCGCACCCTTTTAGGAATGACAAAATCACGCCCCACATGGCTGAATAGCGTTTATTCGTGTGTGGCCCATAACCCTACTCCTGCAAAAGGTATACCAGTGTGCCGAACAGATGCCATTGCTTTTGGATCGCGATAACCAGTAGTGAGTTATACGAATCAATTTACCTGCACCTTCAATGAAAAGGCAAATGTGTTCTGGTGGTTGTCAGCATATGTGCTCCAAACCCATCTGTCTCAACACTATTGAGGCCACCGCACCCTTTTTTAGGTGACAACTAACGCAGCCCACCTGACTGAGGGGCAACAGGTTGTCTTGGCTTAATTGCAGGGACCCTTAGCCCACACTCATCCTTACGGTATTCTGCTTCATGTCAGCCTTTTCATGCAAGCCCGTCACATCTGACTGCGATTTTCTGCTCGTCAGTCGCCCTGCTGATGTTCCCACCCTAGCGTGAGTAGACCACTGCACAACTTCTGCTCTTGTATACCAGGATGCAGACCAGCGATAGAAAAGTTTCTGGATGGGGAGAACAGGAAGACAGTATGTACAACATCCAATCCCATTCTAACTGCGGGCTCTAGTTGGATGCTGTGTTGCGGTGTTGCTACTCCCACCCTACTATGATGTGTAAAGGCTCAACTATCCGATGAGCCTAGAAATATGTGACCTTAAGCAAAGGAGTCCTCATGTACTTGCTGTGAATCCCTCCTTTCTTACAGAATTTTGCCTGTTCAGTTTATCTGAGGTGTTTTCCCCCCAGACTTCCCAGGCTGTTTACTGCTAACTATGTGAGCAGCTGCTGGCGTTAATGATGGAAATCTCCCATTTGCCACCTGAACTTATACACCGCCGCCATAATGTCCTTCACCTCTACACCGTGTTGTCAGCATTTATCCTTTATAGAAGCTCCAGTACATGTGAAGTGTGTGTAAATGTCCTGGCAAGGCATACCCAATATCCTATTCCACCTTGGTGACTATCCTACTATGATGTGTAAGGCTCAACTATCCGATGAGTTTAGACATATGCGCCATTAAGCAAGGGAGTCCTCGTGTACTTGACATGTATCCCTCCTTTCTTACAGGAATTTTGCCTGATCAGTTTCATCTGTGGTGTTTGCCCCCAGACTTACCAGGCTGCTTACTGCCAGCCATGTGAGCAGTTGCTGACGTTAATGAGGGAATCTCCCAGTTGCAACCTGAAATTATACACCGCCCGCCTTTAATGTGCTACGTTGTAAGCGATTCAGTACCTAATTTATATCTCTTCCCCTTGAAAAGATACAACCAACCGCATCGGTCATGAAAACCTTAATAAGCACAAGATTTTAACATGGACATACCTCTAAATGAGACAGCCATAATATCAGAGATACACATACATTAAACCCACAGATACACCTTTGAGGTATGCTAACCTGCCCAAACATCTGCTTCCCCCTGCTCCTGAACCTGTAACATGCCATCGTTTAACGAGTGCACCTACTTTGCTGAATCGAGCAGACATTTGCACATGCAGTTACTGATAACTATGGCAAACAAATTAATAGTGTAAACTCTGGTTTCAGTGACTGTTGTCTATAGTGCCTCTGCCACTGAGTACCTTGTTTTATTTGGCTGTGTTAAACTTGTTGCTTAAGTCACACTTCAGGATAATGGAATTGTGCTAAATCCCTCGTTTTCCTCACTGCTGAGTGAGCACAGTACATTCACAGATCATCCTTTACATTTTCCATTTCTGACTGCAAATGGAATGAGATTGCAAGCCTCAATTCCAGACCAATAAAATGTAACATATTCTATCGGGGGCCATGGCCTTGTCTTTGCCCTCTGTGGTGTGATCTGGACTGCTACGACAAGTGTCGAAGGGGCTGCACAATCACGTGTACCTGTGCATCTTGTGATACACCTCTGCTGTGAAACTAATCTGCTCCCTATCTGTGATACTTTGTATTAAATCAATAATTGTAATGATAAAATCATTTTAACGACCTCAGAAGGATGAAAGGCTGAATGGGCCTGCCGGGATATGAACCTGTGACCATGAGGTCATGCACCGACCCCTACATTGGGTGCCCTATCCTGGTGGCCACCTGACTCAAGTCTGCATTCTATACAGGGAACTAATGTTTTTGTGTCCCTGAAGCAGGGAGTGGCAACGCGTGCAGCGCTTAATCACTACCGAATAAGAATTATCTGCACTGGCAATTTGAGAAGGATGTATAGGTGGGTGTTGCTTGATAAGCTGTGCTGTGTGCTGCCCCTTGCTGCTGGGTCATCCTACTCTATAAAAGCGCCCTCTGAAAGACTGGGGGAAATTTCATCTCACTCTTTTCTATCCTTGGTATTTTCCATGTGGCTCCTGATGACAACCATTAAATTGTTGCTCTTTGTTGGGCTTATAGATTTTTACATATACGCTGCCAAACAAAGGACCTCTCAAACCAGCGGAGTGACCCAATGACTTGTGATCTGCCTTGTACACATATTTAGCAGGCGGGTTGATCTGCTGCGCTATCCTCCTTGAGTCAAAGATTCCTCTAGGCAAGACCCCCGATACTTCGAGGTAGCAATAGCTTCTAACACCATCATATGTTGGTCACATGACACCCCTGCCCAAAGTCCGCAGCCTGTGCGGCGACACCGCTCTATGGCACGCCCCGACTCCCCCCATGTGACTGTAGGGTATCAGGCTGAGCGCAAAGGGTTGCCTTCCTTTCATGGTGGGGAGCAAACCTCCCCGCCAATCCACTTACTGGGAAGTACGGGTGTTAGAAATGGGGGTCTCTAGTTGGCAATGGCTGGCCACTGTCCAAGTAGGGACCCTTCTTCCTAAGTCAGAGTGAGAGGGCTCCACCCTTTGATAACCCCTGCTCAACCCTGTGGTAACGTAGCACGAGCAGCTAGGCTTATCTCAGAGGCAGTGTGTGAAGCATTTATGACCATACACAGTAACACAGTGAGGCACACTACAAAGGGACACCACACAAGTAGTTATCAAAAATAAGTATCTTTATATATAGACTTAACACAAGACCAATAACGATAAAAAGCCACAATACTGTCAAATAGGATTACTCTTGGAATGCTGCAAAAATAGTTCAAGTGCGCAAAGAGGAGTTCAGTTCAAAGCAGTGGTCTCTGCGACCCTTTTACCTACAAAGTACCTGGATTTCGTAGCAAAACCAACAAATTGTCGCAAAGAAGCTGTAGAGATGAATTTCTGCACGCGAGGCCGGCGATGCGTTAAATCCTTGCCGCGAGGGAGGATGTTGCGCCGATCTGCTGATGCGTGTAGAGACGATGCGACAGACTTCTGCACGCTAGACCGTTGATGCGATGACTCCCTGCCGCAAGGGAGGAGGCGAGGTGACGATCTTGTTGCGTGTGCGGTCGGGTTGCGATGCGAAGAAATGGCGCTCCGCGAGGGAGCGACGATCCTGATGCGATGCGATGAAAATGGCGGACGCTCTATGTCCGCGCTGCGATGTCGTGAAGCGATGATCTCGGTGCGATGACTCGATCTTTGGTTGCGAGCACTCGGCGGCAGCATCGCGATGATTTTTCGGGCGCTCTCGGCTGCGGCGGCTCGCAAATGTGCGTTAGCGACGATTTCAGCACTCTCTTCTCTGTAGTAGAACTAGAGGCCCTGGAACTCACAGGAGCCTCACATGCAGATAGAAATCCTCGCTGGGAGTAATCAGGAGGCTGGTGGTGAAGTCTGATGTGCCTGAGACTTCAACAGGAGGCTAGCTCTCTCCTAGCCCTTGGGTGATTGCTTTAGCAAGATTGATAAAAGTTCTCTCAAAGTCCTTTTCCCTCTTCTTCCAAGTCCAATGGTAACCACTGCAGGCCAATCCAAGAAACAGCACACAAGCACAAGGATAGTCACCTCCTGCAGATTCCTTCAGTTACACGGACAGAGGTTCGTCTTGACATCCAGGAGCAATACCCCTTGTAGGGGTTTCAGCACAGATATTTATACCCCAAAAGTCTTTGTTCTCAAAAGCTACAAGTCACTGAGCCTAGCCAGAACCAGTTCTGGTCAGTCCTGGAGCACTTTGTTTACCAGGCTGCATCCTTCCTTTCAGAAAGAGGGGGTCTGCTATCAGAAACACAGTAGGAGGTGGAGCCAGCATTCACCTTGCCAGGCACAGCCCTATTCAGGTCAAGGAGCCACCCCTCCCCATACTCTAAATGCAGATCTCTCTATTCAACCCAGGTCTGACTCAGCCTGCTCTGCCCCTCCAAAACCAGACAGCCAATACACAACAGCAGAGCACACTGGAAGGCTTAGGCAAGAAAATACCTACTTTCTAAAAGTGGTATTTTCAAACACAGAATATAAAAATAAACTTAACTAAAAGATGTATTTTAATATTCTGAGCTCAGGCATACTAAATTCGTTTTTCTACCATGTTCCTGGGGTCAGTTAGGACTATAGGATGTAATAGTCAAACTGCCCATTCTAGCCTATGAGGAACAGGTAGCCTTACAGTAGTGAAAAACAAAATTGGGTGTAATTCACTACCAGGACATGCTACACACACCAAGGCATGTCCTACCTTACACACACAATGCACCCTACCCTAGGGGTGACTTACATGAAGCCAAGGGAAGGTTCAGGGGCTGGGAAGTGGGTGCACTTCACAGCCAAGATGGCAGTCCTGGACTGCACACAGACTCTGCAGTGGCAGGTCTGAGACACACTTTACAAGCTGCTTCTGTGGGTGGCGCAACCCAGCGCTGCAGGCCCACCAGCAGCATTTGGTTTACCAGCCCTGGGCACACACAGGCCACACTACTAGGGACTAACAGGTAAACCAAACAAGCCAATCATGGATATACCAATTCACATGTCATATTTACACAGGGAGCATTCGCGCTGTGGCACTGAATGGGAGTGGCACAGCGCCCAGAGCATCTAACACCAGCAAAAACAGAGGAGACAACAGCGAAAAAAGGAAGGGAGACCCACGCCAATGGTGCCAGGTCTAACAACGGGCGTTGTGCAAAAACGCTGTACAACCTTTATTTCTCTGGCACCAACCAAATTGCCGGAACACAACCACTGGAACTGCACAAAAGGGGGGGAGTAACGAGCCAATATGGCGGCAAAGCTGAAGGCAAGGACAAAACACAAGTTTTGAACCCTAAGCAGCATACCTTAAATAGTCACCGCTGACGTTACGCAGGATGTCACTGATCAACCAAAGACCCTATAACACCTAAAGTTATTGTTCTCGCAGACCTGAGCGCGGAAAGCCGCACTGGCCAGTCCTTAGACTAACAGACCTCTAGCCCCAAACAAGGTGACCACACCACGAATGACTCCGAAATTGCGATTACGGTTGCCCTGAAGTCACCAAACAGAACTGCTCGGAGCACACGCCACCAATGTTGCCGCCCCCAGGGGACAGGACAGGCCGTGCTCGAACCCAAACCAAGCGAACAACCTACCAACCACACATGGCACAGCTCACTTGCCAGGTTACCCCAAACTTTTTACGCACACCCTGGAATTAGTTCTCCAACTGCAGCCACCCCTCTGCCCAGGGACCACACCTGGTTGGGAGGGACAGCGAGACTCTTTCAATTAGAACAGACACTTCAGGGTGCTGCCACTAACAACTGAATTCACTGACAACAGAGGAAGTTGTACCCAAAAGCGCCTCATCAGTATGAATGCAATGTCCAGATTCTGGGCAACTATCCCTGTAGGACATATTCCATGCCGAGGTCGCAGACAGAAACCTGCAGAGGGACACCTGTTAACATCAAAGCCACTTCCATGATATCACCCGTTTCCAAGCACTATTCCGTAAGTCATTCCTGCGTCCAATCTGTGCCACACCATAGCTCCACAGGGGACACCCCCTTTATGCAAGCCTGCCCGATGGAACCTCTGAGCACGAACGGTAAAGTGAACTAGGATTCAAGTGATAAGCAGAAGAAAGTCCCCTGAACAAAACCAAAGCACTCCTTCCTCCAGTTTGAACTACATCCCCACCCGTAACCAATGGTTTAATAGGGGTGAAAACTGGGGGTCTCAAAAAGGAGGAGGGGCGGGTGATGTAATGAAGGGCGTTGATTAACACATTTAAACTGAAAATCTTTGCTTAGCGTAGTGTGTCTCATAGTTCTGCCTCTTCGGTCATTGTGTCCAGATATATAATCACACGTGACATTACTCCTACAGCAAGCAACAACATGGCTTTGTTGTAAGAATATGGACCAGATATGTACTACAAAATTAACACTACACCTACAAGCCAGTACTATTAGCTTTGTCGATGCGTTAGTTGCTTAAGATAACTAAGCCCCATTATGGCTTCGTTGGATAGTATACTGAAAGTGTTTCCATTCTGGAATGGTGGGAAAGACTTATAGTGATTCACCCCCAACGGGCCCCAAACTCAACACAAGGAAAACACTGATTCTGCCTGCCAGCACCGGAGAGCGACTCGGCACGACTCACAGAGTATACAACAACAGAGCACCCCAACAGCTGCGATTTTGTGCGGGGATGCACTCACTTGACCTGGGGCATTACCGAAAAGGGGCTTTAGATTAACAGCGCCCCTCACTCCTGCCACCCAGACTCAAACCAGAAACGGAACGAATATAATGTAATGCATGCCCATTATTCCGTGTACTTGATGCGGAGTCCCTCGCATTCCAATACAAGCAAACAACCGACAGCATTTGCGATGAGAGGCGACTACCCCTCTCAGCGAGTCAAAGTCTTCTCTGTATATTATGAAGAATAGATAGCAATGGGAGTGCAGGCAAATGGATTGTCAAGTTTTGTTTTTTGTTTTTTACTTTTAGCAGCTGTATTCAGGTTTGTTCTGACAGCATTTAAAACGTAACTATTCTTTGTACAATATCAGCTCAACCGGATTTACTACTCAGCTAAGGAGAAATAGGAATCCCCGTAGTGACTGGAGACTAAACCAGAAACAGTGGGATCTGTTTATTCTGTTATTTATTGGCACAAAATTTTCTTACCACTGTATCAACCTGGGCAATAGTCATGTAGAGAGTAAAAAGTCTGGCAGACCAGTGCACTGTGCTGTATTTTTATCATTTAATCTTTGTACGGGTGCTGTTTCGTTTCCAACAACTTGCTAACAAGCGTCACTGACACTGAGGCCGTCACTAATACAGTAGCCAGACATTTTACCGGTGGAAATAGGCTAAGATTTCCCCACCTTAGGTCCGAAGAACCAGAAAGGTGTGGATTTAGTTTCCACAAAACATTAGTGCAACCGCTTTAACTTTTGCAAATCATGTGAGAAGGCTTAAGGATCTGAACAAGCAAAGCCATAACTGTCTCGTTATCGAATCACAGAATCACTGGCATATTTTCTAAACCAATGCAAGCAGGGCAGCCATTGGTTCCGTTACAACAATACCAGTGGAAGATATCATATAGGCTATACAATTAATAGCTCTTAATTGGCTTGGAGAATAGGAATAGACAAGCTTATAATTTCTGGTCTGAAAGAAGAGGATGAGGGATCAGACTGCGGAGTTTTTACCTAAAGCTAAACCTATTGTAATTAAACATAAACAAGTCATGTTTTCCCCAGTGTAGACCTACACCCGTCGGTAGAGGCAACGAAGGGACACGGGCCCGACCCCGCAACAGCCATGGCAGCAGCACTGCCTACTACACCTCCTACTCTCACTCCAAATAGGCTGACTGGAACAGCAGCTTTCTCTCTGCCCCTCGGCCTCGGTCAACCTGTGACCGCCTCGTGCCCAGAACACCAGTGGGACCTAGTGAATCCGACGATCTGCGAACCACCGACCCCCGCTTAATTGCTCCCCCCCAACACCAGACTGGAGGCCAAGCAAACCGGCCCCAAAGATGAGGAACCATGGCCCACGCCCCGAATCACCACAGGCTGTCACCGGGAGTCAAACTCATCTCCACAGCTGGCAGCTCTGGCCGGAAAGACACACCTCACCACAACACAGGCTGCATTTCCACCTGGGGCCGCGAGCCAACCTCATGCCGCCCAATTGTTCCCCAGCTCCCGCCGCAAAATCCGATAAATAGACCTCAGTGCGCCCCCCCACCTCGGTGTGCCGCTCCCCCTCTGAGCCCATCGATGCAGTGGGAGAGGCCCCAACGCTGCAGTGCTCTGCAGCCAGCCAAACCGGGAGGGTCAGACCACTGCTGAAAAAAGCTCCGTTTACCCCAGCTGCAAGCCGAGACCCGGGGAGGGTCACATGGCGAGAACCCAGCAGCTGGGGCAGGGTGTTACTGATTTGGTAGGGCAGGGAGTGCACTCACCGCAAACGAACGACGCACAAACTGGCACTGCTCAGATACCAGTGAAGCCCGCGCAAACCAGGAAGGCATTAATTCCCCCGCACAGTGCCGAGCGCCGCTTCCTCCCCTGGACATTGCGCATCCATGACACAAGTGGAGGCCCGTGCTCAGACAGGGCTGCGTGCCACCTACCACACCGCTCTCTGTCTCCCTGCCAAAACCCACTCAATTGCTCGACCGCACAGGGGACCGGGGCGGCCGGCCTGGCTCACACGACCAACCCCGCCCCCCCCACGAGCCACAGCAAAGAACCATGGCCCCAGGGTACACAAAGGCCGTGCAAGACCATGCCGCGGGCCCTCAACCCATGCCGCCCCCCCACACAACACACCCCCAGGCCTCGGGGACGACAGATGAGGGGGTTGATAATGCCCGTGCACTCACCGCAACAAAACTGGCCCCAGACCAGGGACACAACAGCGTGTCCAGTGGGGGACAGACAGCGTGATGCCTCGGCGCAAAAGGATCGCCAGCTGGGCGGGAGAGGTAGATATACCTGCCCCCCACACCCACTGGCACGCCGGAAATGATGCAGTAGCGCCGGACCCCCAGGGGGTCCAAACACTAGCCCTGTCGGGTTTGTGCCCTCATGTGGCACTAAGGTGGCCGCCCTCCTATGGGGGCCCCCTGCGTGGGCCGCGGGCAGCCTCAGAGCGCGTTTTGAACATTTTTAAATATGCTGTAAAGGGATATTCTCTTTTGGTCAGCAGTTGTGATACTTTATATATGTTTTTATCAGAAATCTTTCTCTTACTGTCAAGGTGGGTGCTTATTGTACTTTGAAAAAGTAACTGTGCACAATATTTTCAGACTATGGCAAGTCAATTACATCCTTTGCAAATTCACCCTTTTCTTTAAAATCCTGGGAAACCTTCACTCGAGTGGCGGCAATGCTTTAGATCCTTTGAAACTTACATTGTTGCTATTGATGGTAAACATTATTCCAACAAAAGAAAGAAAGCTCTGTTATTTGGGTTGCTGGGGGACGCTGGTCAGGAGATTTTCGATAATCTTCTGGAATCTGAACTTCCTCCTGGGCAATTCATACCTTGGGATGTGTGCACTGAGGCTATTAAAAGAATGGAGAAGCTATTTTGTGAACAGCCCAATATTATGATTGAGAGGCATAGTTTTTTCATAGAAAACAACTCTTTGGTGAAACAATTGAGGAGTATATTTCCAATTTGCGCATTCTAGCTTCCAAATGTGAGTTTGGTGAGAATTTGGATATATATTTCTGTGACCAGTTTGTCTTTCACTGTTCCAGCAAAACATTACTAGAACATCTGCTTGCTTGCAAGAACCGTACACTAAGCAAAGCGCTTGACATTTCCAAAAGTATAGAAACGCTTTTCTATGTCTACCAAGGCAGTTACAGGTGCCGACCTCAGAAATGATCCTGTATGTGCGACTGCAAGTAGAAGTTGGCAGTGTGACAATTCCAAAGGGAAATATAACATAGGGAGTTCTAAAAAACTGATGTGTTACAGATGTGGATCCAAACAACATCTTGGTAATAATCCCAATTGTCTTGACGTTAACAGGAAATGTAACAAGTGCAAATAACAAGAACATTTTCAAAGTGTATGTAGGTCCAATGTTAGATCCAGCAATACGCCTATGAGAATCAATGCCTCGGAGTCAACACCTGATGAGTTTGAAGAGGACATGATTAACAATCTTGTGTTGACAATTGAAGATAAACTAACCTGTTCTTCTTTCAGGGCTCCTTTGCATAGTGCAGAGTTTGATGAAATTAGTTTAGAAATAATGGCTGACTCTTGTTCGCCTATTTCAATTTTATCTGATGTAACCTTTTATTCTAAAACGTTTAATAAGGTTCTTACACACACAGATGTTCAACCGAAGGCATTCAGTGGTCAAGATATCTAAAAGCTGCGTTATTTCAATGATGTTGTGAGTGTGTTAGGATGAAAAATCATTACAAAAGTATATGTTGCAGTAAAAGGATGCAATATAGTAGGTTGGCGTGATTTAGCAAACATGGGCACCATACTCAAACCTGGAAGTGACCAACCTTTTATGTTTGGTGAATTACCTGTTGCATCTATTGAAGTGGTAAATTACAAGTCGATATGTGAGATAAATGATATTCTTGATAAATACCCCAACATTTTTTAAGCTAAAGTGGGTTGTGTCAAGGGTGTAATCCATGATATCAAACTTAAGTCTAATGCTGTGCATGTGAGGCATAAAGTCAGATCAGTTCCTCTCAGTGTAAGAGATGAATCGAAAACTCTATTGGATGAATTATTTAAGAATGGTATTATACAGCTTATTGATTCATCAGAGTGGGTTTCGGCTATAGTTTTAGCCAAAAAGAAACATGGCAGTTTGTGTTTGTGTGCTGATTTAAGGTTACTTAACAAAAACATAATTGTGGATTTCCATCCATTGGCTAAAATCCAGGAGATACTTATGGCAATCAGTGGAGCAACTTTCTTTTCCATCATTTACCTTAAATCACCATACCACCAAGTTGTGTTGGCACCTAGATCACAAGAACTGACTACATTTGTTACACCCTTTTGGTGCCTTTAAATTTCTGAGATTACCATTTGGGCTAGCATCTGCTGCTAGTGTTTTTCAGAAATTAATGGACTCATTGTTTAGGGGTGTCAGGGGTGTACAGGCATTTAAGGATGAAATTCTGATTTATGGTAAGAGAATCAATGAACACAATGGTGTCTTGGAAAACGTTTTAAGCATTTTGAGCAAAAGGGGCATGACGGTTTCGAAGGAAAAGTGTACATTTCTTGTGAAAGAACTCAGTTACTTTGGTCACTCCATAACAGCTGAGGTTATTAAGCCAAAACAAGATTTAATTGATGCCTTAGCAAAGCACCCACACCCACTGATAAAGACTTGTTCAAGTCATTTTTTGGCCTGAGTGAGCACTACGCATGATTTGTCCAGGGGTATGCTGTGCTTGTGGAACCTTTAAGATGTCTACTCAGAAAGAAAGAAAAATGTATTTGGACAAAGGAGCAGGATAAATCATTTCAGGAAGTCAAAGGAATGATTATGGATGCATCAGCTTTGCAACCTTTCAACAGTGCTGATAGATGTGCTGTTATTGTGGATGCTAGTTCTATTGAATTAGGAGCTGTGCTCACTTAGTCTCATCATGAGAAAAAGCGCACCACAGCGTTCAGCTCAAGTACTTTGAATACATTTGAGTTCCACTACAGCACTATTGAAAGGGAGGTCTCAGCCTGTGCAGGGGCTGTGCGGAGACACTTCTGAATTACTCACAGATGACAAACCCCTTATCTATCTTATGAGTGGTAATGGAACGGGAACCGCTTCAGCAAGGCTTGTGAGGTTACTTTCTAAATTACAGGAATATACGTTTACAATAAACTGTATTCCAGGTGGAAAGAATTACAGGGCGGATTGTTTCTCTCGTATGACAGTGAAGAATGAAGTGGATTGTGATGTGAACCAAGATCAAGATTGTGTTGTCTCTGCCATTGATGCTTCTGTTCACTCTTCTGAATGTATCATTGAAGAAGAGTGGATACAGTCTTCTAAAATGATGCTGTGTTGTTTGAAGTCAAGAAACATTTTAAAGGCGTGGCCACCAGTTAGGAATTTAATCAAAACGTTAGTTCTGTATGAACAAGTTTCTGAGGAATTAACTTTGGAAAATGGTTTGGTTACTATACAAGGTTTGTTCATACCATCTGAAAACCTAAGGCACAGATTAATGGGTGTTGCCCATGAAGGGCAACCTGGTATGTCTGGCACGAAGAAGTTGTTAAGGAAGCACTATTGGTGGTCAGGCATGGATACTTGCGTAGAGTAATTTGTGAACACATGTTCAGAATATCTAGTATTTGATAAGCACAGGAGACCTAGGAAATGTAAAACTGGTGTAAATCCTCTACCTGAAGGTCCATGGTACAAGTTAGCAACTGATTTTTCTGGACCATTTCCAAGACTACCTACGAACATGAAATTCTTAATTGTTATGATGGATTATTATTCAAAATGAATGGTTTATGATTTTGTGTCTATGTCTACCACAGAAGCGGTCATTGAATTTTTGGAGAAGGTGTTTGTCATTGTAGGAAGTCCCAAGATTTTGGTTTTTGACAATGGCACTCATTTTGTTCCCAAAAAGATGACTCAGTTTCTGCTTAAAGATGGTATCAAACATGAGAGAACACCACTTTATTTTCCAGCAGCTAATGGTTTGGCGGAAAGGTGCAATAAATGTTTCAAGGAGGGTATACAAACCGCATTAGCCTCCAACATTGATGAACGTACATATTTGCGGGAAAAAGTTTGGAGTTATTTAAACACTTCTCATTCCATCACAGGGTTTACCCCTTTCTTTTTGCTAAAAGGAAGAGATGCCAAAACCAGTCTTACCCCATGTTAAATTCATCAGACTTCTTTTCAGGTAATTTTAAAGGATCATTCCAGTGTTGATGAGTGTGTCAGGGATAATTTTGCTCATAGGTATAAAACCATTGATACTTTGTGTAACAGATCTCAGGATCAAAAACAAAAAAAAATTGAAGTAGGGGAATGGGTGTTGGTTAAGAAACCCAGGAAGACTGCTAAGGCTAAGTCAAATTTTTCTGAACCTGCACAAATTGTAAGGGTCACACGCTCAGCAGTTTTACTCAAGAACCGAGGTTGGTAGAATAAGGGAGCTATTGTAAGCATTAAACCTTACCAGAAAGAGATTATTGAGAAGAAAAAGCATGGCATTGGTGAGTCAGATACCAGTTGTGTTGAGTGGGATTTGGGTCATGATGGTAATGTATGCATTCCAGAATGTGTATCTGTGGATTCCACTACTTGTTCAGACTCTTACAGAACTCCTGGTGGCTTGCAAAGAACTTCTGAAAGTTGTGTCTCTACAAATGATATGAGTACATCTACTTGTGTTTCTGACTTACCCAACTTTTGTTCCATTGCCAACCGGGTAAAAAGGAATATTTTATCGCCTTCAAAGTACAAGGATTGTTGTTTATTTTAAGTGTTTTGTTGCATTTCTTTGTCTTTTGTTTTCTTTGAAGCAAGGGAGATGTTGTATTGTGGGTTTTAGTTAAATTTAGGACTATTGTTTTAGTATTTAGGAACAACTGTATATGGTATGTGTTTATGTATATTGCTTTAAGAAGGGCACTTGTATTCTTTTAAGTGTTATACAGTTTGGTTCTGTTGCCCTGGTTTCTGTTGTTGTTCAGTTGAGCATTCCATCTGGACAGCTCCACTGGATGGCAGTATTGCCTGCAGCAGTGCTTAATTTGAGCCTGTGTTTTCCGGTGCTCGGCAACAGCACTTAATTGTCAACACTGGCGCTTATCATGGTCTGTCACATGGCGGCGCTGTTTATTTCGAAGACAAGCACAACAACAGTTGTTTGTTAATTTAATATACCTTAAAAATTACTAACCTGCCCCCAGGCCATTTTTATCACTTTGGGGGACTGGAATAGTCCGAATTGCCACACTTGGAGGAGTATATTAGTTAGTAGTTGTGTTGGTACTGTCACATTGGCAGTGCTGATAGAGGCATTGAGTGGTGCAAACTGCAGTGGCCTGTTGACAAGGGACCCAACACTTATTTTTTCACAGATTAATCTGTGGCCTGCGGCCCCTGCCTGCACTACGCGGGCGCTTATATGAATGTAATTTCGTCTTGAAATAAATTTGTGTTGGGATTCATCCATTGGTCTACTGCATTTTATTTGCTGAGGATCCAACACACCTCTAGTGGAATGGGCCCTAAAAGAAGTGGCTTTCATACCTGCAAGTGACATGACCCATCTAACCAATGGGCTAATATTGGGGAATAAACCGGTTAGAGGGAATTCCTAAATGAAATTATTAATTGAGAAGAAGATAACTTTCTCAGATGTTCAGTTTTTTGTTCAAACTCCCACACATAACTTTGGTGTGTTTGGAAAATATGGATAAAGAACAGTCATTAAATTAGTTTTAGTTCTGCTAATAATAATCCAAACACCTGATGTGGTGCACTATCTAAAACAAACAAACAATGCTCTTACATTTTAGAGAGACTAAATGCAGTAACACGGTTAGTTTTGCAGATAACATTTTTATAGATAAAAGTGAATTATCAGGCTGAGATATGAATAATTTGAATAGCACATTGACACATCACAACCACTTACATTTGGAAACCATTGATTAGAAAAGTCTACTCTTTTTAACATACGTCAATTCAGAGGGTGTTCTCCAACAGTTCTTCCATGCACCCATACGTGTTCTACCCTGACTAGCTAAAGAGGCTGAGAAATGTAGCCATTGGATAGCAAGGGCATACAGAATGTAATCTATTCCAAGTATGTTTGTCTGAAGCTAATTTTAACCTGCTAGACACATACTGACTAGCATTATCAGATGGATCTCACTCAGTAGAGTCGAGGTGATGAATGGAAGTGGGATCAAACACAGGTACGCTAGCATCGCCCATAACTACAGATTCCCTTCTCCCAAAGGTTCATGCCTTGGGGTATCCTTTCTGAAAGACTAGATAAATTCACAATAATATCATTTTTTGGTTTAAAGATCTGTCAACCCATTGGATTCATCCAACACCACACCTAGGTCTTCATGTGAGGTATTGTTCTGTTTTTGCGCAGCGAGACATGGTCCAAGCTTCATGTTTACCACACAGGTTTGGCCGAAACAGACTTTTGAGACAACATTTGGGTGACAGATACATCTCTATTTTTTTTAATGTTTTTCACGGAAGATGGAATAGCCTGATGGACAAGTGTTAATAAAGTCATTCAAATTTTCTCTCACGACTTGCCCATCCTTTTCCTGGTTCTAAAATCGGAGGTATTATTATTTTTTTTGGAGTTTTTTTATTACTTTATTTAAAGCTTCTACAAAAAAAAGTACAGTAACCCAATACAGTACATAATTACATTGGCTGGCAGCTGAGCGAGTTTGCATTAATCTTATACACTACAGTTTTTTTTATACCAAAGAGAGCAGATAATAATTTCAGAGGTTATTGACAGAGAAATCGCAATCCTGTGCGCACCCC
Organism: Calotriton arnoldi; assembly: GCA_963921515.1. Taxonomy (NCBI): domain Eukaryota; kingdom Metazoa; phylum Chordata; class Amphibia; order Caudata; family Salamandridae; genus Calotriton; species Calotriton arnoldi. The sequence goes on along the minus strand of CAWUFW010012649.1, from coordinate 482,373 downwards.
AAGCGAGTACAATCATATTGCGCTAACATAGACACCCCTCCTACCCGGCAAATAATACCTACCCGTACACAGCAGGTTGGACCACGAATCGGCTCGTAATAGACCTAGCTTCCCTCAGGCTCTCCAGTTTCTTTCCCCACGAGGTATTGCTGGTATAGACCCCAAAAACCCGCAGGCCGGCTCTGTGGAGGAAGGAGTTCACTGTAGGAATCTGACTGTGTATTGCAATATAGTATTTCCCCTCTCCCATTCAGCTATTGTCGGGACAGGGCCAGTGGCCCAGCGCATAGAGACCTAGTGCTTAGCTAGAAGCAGTCCCATATTCACCAATCGCCTGACCTGTTTACATATGTTTTTACTATACCCTAGGAGTGCGAGCAATGAGTCTGGGACGAGTGAAATACTTGTAATTGTGCTTATCTTACGGAATACCTTGCCCCAGAATTCAGCAATCCGGGGACACAGCCAGGCAACATGTAGAAACCCCTCCTTGCCCACTCCACAATGTAGACAAGCATCTGGCTCCTGCAAGCCATATCGCTTCAGTCTTTCTGGGGTGTAGTAGACCCTACTAAGATATTTAAAATGAATTAGGTGATGTCTACCTTTAAGCGAGATATGCTTAGTCAGCTCACAGCACTATCTCCAGACGCCATCGTCAATGATCATGTCTAGATCACTCTGCCAGTCCCGTCGGGGCTTATTCTGTGTCGATCTCCTGGAGTCTTGTGTCTGGTTATAAATAACAGTGATTATCTTAGCGGGAGGAGTGGGACGCAGAATACAGGTGAGTGATGGGATCTCCATGGGTTCTACCAGGTCCTCCCCAAGTAGGTCTCGTAGTGCATGCCTAGTTCTATGGAAGTGATATTGCTCTAAGGGGGAGGGTACATGCTCCTCTGCAATTATGTCCTCCCACCCGCGTGCCACCCCGTCCTGAAACGGGTCGCCCATCCACAAAATGCCTAGTTGTTTCAATGCAGCAGCTGCTTCTTTATCACGACCAGTCAGAAACCAATGACACCAGTCAATCGGGATCCAAGGAGAATATAATAGGGCACCCGCTTGTCTGTTTAACAGGTTGCGCCAAGCATGGACTGTAGAGTTTATCGAATCCAATACACCCGTTTTTCTGGTAGGTGACCGGAATAGCATCTGGGGGAGCAAGTAGGGATTGGCAGCAACTGCCTTAATATGTAAATGCGGCAAGTTCTGCGGTTCATGTATTCAATATCGGGCATGCGAGCCTTGCACCACTCTGTAGTACAGATCCCAGTCAGGTGCATTAAGACCGCCCATCGAATAGGGCAAAGTCAATGTGCCCTACTTAACTCATGGTTATTTCCCTGCCCAAGCAAGTTTAATAAGTAAAGAGCGGAGTACTGCCTGTGTCCGACTAGGGAGAATCATCGGAATATTTAGAAACAGGGACAAAAATCTAGGGAGAACAATCATTTTCATTAATGAAATACGCCCCATCAGCGAGAGAGGCAGACAGATCCACCGCGTCACCTCATCTTCCAGTTTAGCTATAGCCCTCCCATAATTCTCAGAGAATACTACATTAGGATCGGTATGCACCTGTATGCCCAAATATCGCACAGAATCAGTGGTCCATTGTAATGGTAAGTCAAGCTCCACAGGAGCCAAGGCTGGAGTCAGCGGGAAAATAATAGATTTGGACCAGTTGACCTTAAGGCCTGATATAGCTCCAAAATTCATGACCTCCGTAAGCACCAGTGTAAGATTTTCCCCTGGGTTTCAGACATACAGGAGCATATCATCCCCATAGGCGGAAATAATCACCGATATCTAGGGAATCGCAGCCCTCTATGTCCATGGTACTCTCTTAAAGCACAGGCCAATGGTTCGGCCACCAGAGCATACAGTAGTGGTGATAACGGGCACCCTTGCCTGTACCCCTGGAGATTGTAATAAGAGGGGTTACCATATTGCCAACCCTAACTCTAGTGACTGGAGAACTGTACAGAACCCTCAATAGCTGCAAAAAACATCTGCCACCCCAAAGCGTCAGAGTACTGCTCTCATAAAAGACCATTCCACAGAGTCAAATGCTTTTTCTGCGTCTAGGAAGACCGAGGCTGCTTTGACCTCTGGATTAATATTTTGGATAACTCCAAATACCGTTCTAAGGTTATAGGTTAGGCTTCGTCCTGGAACAAAACCAGCCTGCTCAAGGCCAACCAGTATAGGCACAAGGGGGGCCAGACGATTAGCTAGTAATTTAGCGAACAGTTTAGTGTCTACGTTTAGTAATGATAAAGGCCTATAGGAGGAGCATTCGTTTGCTGGCTTCCCTGACTTAAGTATGGCAATTATCAAGGCCTCTCTCATGGAAGGTGGCATCCTCTCAGCCTCTACCATCTCTTCATCGAGGGTGACTAAGTGTGGTATTAGTAAGTCCGCGAATGTCTTGTAAAAGGTTATCGTTAGGCCGTCCGATCCCGGGGCACTGCCGTCTCGCATTGACTGCAGCACTCAACGGATCTCACCAGGCTACAGTGGCGCCATAAGGTGTTCTCTATGCGAGTTAGTGAGCCATGGTAGTTGTATATGCTCCAAATAGTCCCTCATGCACTCCTCGTTTGGGTTCAATCTAGAGCTATACAATTCAGTGTAGTATCTGCAGAATCTCTCAGCGATAAGCGCCATCTCATGTATCCGACTCTCCATCATTGTGCTAGATTCCCTATTGCGGCACTGCATGGCCGCAAGAACCGTGGCAGGGCGTTCTCCCTCGCCATACATTCTAGCTATGGTGTACTTGCCCATATGATTCACTTCGCTGTCTGCTGTTTCCTGGTACTCTACTAAAGTAGTTTTAATTTCCTCAAGAGTTTGCAGCTCTTCCCTCAGCTGGTAAACGTGCTCTAGTTCTGCCAGCTTCTTTTCCAGCACCGTTAGCCTATCTCTATATTTATTTATATAAAGTTTTATATAGCGCGGACGTGACCCAAGCGGGTATCGGAGCGCTTTACAGATGTACAGAAGTACAAACAGAGTTGCATGTAAAAAACAATAACTATGATAAGCAAAGTAATGGAGACGATAGAGGAGCAGTAAAATATGCCAAGGCAAGAGGAAATAGTGTAGCATATAAGTGCAACAGACAAATAGAGGGGTAGAGCACAAACCAATGTCGTAGATATAGTCAAAAGCAAAGGACCCCCTACTGACGGTAGGTGCCGTCAAACAAGGGCATTCATCCATAGAGCTTTCAGTTCTTTTTTGAATGAAGCCGTAGAGGGAATCAGTCTGATGTTCGGAGGCAAGGAGTTTCAGATTCTTGGGGCAATACCCGAGAACGCCCGATTATAAGTTTTCTTTTTCTGGAATTTTTGAGGTTTCAGCAGCAGAGTGCTGGAACTCCTAGAAGATCGGCTCCCACCAGAGAGCTCCAGTTTTTGGGCTAGGTACAGAGTGGTGTCAAAGTGAAGGCCTGTTAGAAATGGGATCTCTGGTTGGCTGAGGCTTGCGCCAAAGCCAGGCAGAGACCACCACTCTAGTCAGGGCAAGGAAGTTACACGCCGAAGATAACCCCTGCTCACCCCCTTGGTAGCTTGGCACGAGCAGTCAGGCTTATCCCGGAGGCAATGTGTAAAGCGTTTGCGCAACACACACACAGCACAACACCCAAGGCACACTACAAAAGGAACTCCACACAAGGTTATATATAAAAATAGCCTTTGTATTATCATAAACACATTAGAATAGGACTCACATACAATACACTGTGCCAACTGGCACGGGACAATATTTACAGGGGATTATGTACACATGACAGGGCCACGTGGACCACTGTCAGAACCATCACTTAGTAAAAGGTAATAGATGTAGAACACCTACTAAATGTAGGACATATCAGAACCGTACAACCAGTAATCACTGGCAACCCCTGTACCTAGCATCAGCCTGTAACATAAACCATATTATGCACAGCATCATTTTAGGCGCAAAACCTTATGCGCCAACCTCACCAGCATAAACACATTATGCAATTATCTCTCCAGTCTAAACGCATTAGACAATAACATCCTAAGTCTAAATCACATTAGGAAATAATCTCAGGGAAACATAACTCACAACCTAAACGCATGAGGAAGTAATAACCTCACAAGCATAAAAAACACATTTTAGAGGTAACCAAAACAGGGTGCGTAAAACATACTACCTGCCTTACATTTCCTAGCACCACATACTCACAGTAGCACATAACCTCAGAGTAGAAAGAACCATAGCAGAGGTATAAATCACATTAGCCTATAAATCCTAGGAAAGAAGCTCACTAACACAAATCACATTAGGGCCTGGCGCCCTATAAACCTAGCAGTCCCCTTGGCCAACTGGCCATCTCACAAGGGGCTCAAATGCCCTATGTCCAAAAGTCAGGGCGCGCTGCAAGGGCAGCGAAAGTCAAGGGTGCGCAATCTGCGCAGGCCTAAACGGTGCAGCTGGCACTAAGTGCTGCGCAGCTGTGAATGTCAGGGGCACCGGAGGGCATCTCACTCCTACCTTTAACATGTCCCCTACAGAATTGTGCGCCTAAACGGTGCAGCTGCCCACTACTTGCTGGGCAGATGTGAATCTCCAAATGAAGCCTGGCACCACTGTGCCGCTTCTGTCCCTCTCAGGGACGGCTAAAATAATATAGCCCCCTCGTTGCAGTGGCCCGCAACTGCGGCACCGCTGTATAGCAAAGAACTGGCACCACTGTGCCTGGGGACCCCCACTGGCACTAAACACATGCCCCCATCATTGGGGCGCACTGGCGCTGGTGCCTCGATCGGCACGAGAACTGGGGAGAACACGGGCCCCTCAATCAACAATGTGCCCCCTTCGTGAGAGCGACACGGGCTCTCAAAACATGCCCAGGGTTGGAGCGGCCCTCTGTCAAGCGGGGCCGCTCGGGGAAAGATGCACCGGCATGGGGCCTTAACCTCGCTCCCCCCTGCCAGCTCCACTCACCGGCTCTCTCTTGGAGGCGTCTCCGCTGCGTCCTCCTCTCGCCGGCTCTCCAGCAAAAATGCGGGGCTCTCTCTCAGCATGCGGGGCTTCCCTCGCACACAGGAGCCCCGCGCTGCCATCGGCGGCCTCGGCCTTCTCTCCTCTTCACCCGGGCCCCCTCCTGGGACCCGGGACTTCCCCATGGAGCCTGCGAGGCTCCGGGACTTCCTCCTTCCGTCCGCAAGGCCCCGCCCACAATCAGGCGGACGCGCCCATCTTGTGTTCGGGGCTCGGGGCCGCGGCGGTGACTTCATTAGCAGGCAAATAATGCGGGGTGGGCACCCGTATTGAAAAATAAATATGAAACGGCCATGTGGGGTGGGCACCCACTGTCTACATATAGAAATAAGCGGGGTGGGCACCCGCCAGGATCGGCATCATGGGGGGAATCCCTACGTCGGGATTCCCTCGGGGATAATTGCAGCTCAGCGCTGCGGAGCCCTCGTGCTCCTTTCCTCCAAAAATCCGGCGCTCCCAAGGCGCTAGAACCGGCAAAAGGTCCTGCAGTTCCTGGACTATCCAGACAAGCAAAAAGGGGTCCCAAAAAGTCCTTCCAGGCATCAAGGGGCAATGCAGGGCCCAGGGAGGCAAGCCCTCATGGCAGCCCCCCCTGGGCCCCAGCAGCAGCACGCCCCAGCCGGACAGCACCAGAACAAGAACTGAACAACTTTATGGGGTCACAGCCCCTACTTTTATACACCATTTACCTTTGTGTTAGGGTGCAGGGCATGGGGGAACCAGATGCAACTGGTTCAGGGAAGTTTTGGAGCACTTTGTTTTGCCCAGCTCCTCTTCCCTTTCACAAGACAGGCTAGGGACATCAGACGCACCACAGGAGGTGGAGCCAGCATTGTACAGGGCAGGCAACATCCTATTCAGGGTCAGGGGATCTCTCCTCCCACCACTCTCAGCTCAGGTGTCCCATTCAGCCCAGCGCTGACTCACCCTGCCCCTCCTGGAGCCACACACACCTCCCAGCCCCTGTCACTCACAGAGCCAGACATGTAATCCACATCAGGCAGGCAGACTCAGAGCACACATAAAGGCCAACTTCTAAAAGTGGCATTTCTACACCAGTCATAATAAATCTGCGCACACCATGGCGCAGCATTTATTCTCACGAATTCATACATACTAGACTTGACCACACTGCACCTTTCATACCAGGAATTACCACAGGCACACTATCCCCCATGCATTCCTATGGGAGGGCGGGCCAAGCTTACTACACACGCACACAGCGCGCACGCACTTTACACTGGGCCACAGTGCTAAAGTGCCCAGAGGCCTAAAATCACCAACACTACGCAGGGACAAGGCTAAGGGACAGGCAAAAAGTTCAGGGGTGAACCTGCCAAAAAGGGCCAGGTCCAACAAGGGCCTTGTGAGTCATGCACGCAATCTTGAGATGAATCCTAGCCTCCGAAGGCAGCCAGTTTAAGGATTTCAGTACCGGCGAGATGTGGCTATTTTTTCTGAAACCTCTGATGAGCCTTGCCGCTGAATTCAGGGAAGCCCTGAGCGGAGCCAACTTGTATCTGGGTAGCCCACAGAGTGTTGCGCAGCCATAGTCTAGCCTGGATATTTCTAGCGCTTGAACAGCAGACTTGAAGTCGTCCGGGGGGAGGAAGGGTTTTATCTTTCTTAGAATACTCAAGTGGAAGTTGGCACCTTTGGTGGCTGAGCTAATTTGTTCCTGCATGCTCAATGACTTGTCAAGTATAATTCCAAGAGACCTAGCAGAGTCAATGATGTGTGGGGTACAGTTGAGAGCTATTAGGTGGTTCAAGTACTCAGCGATGATGGCAGTCTGTTTGGTTGGTGCTATCAGGAGGAATTCCGTTTTGGAGGAGTTGAGCTTAAGATGTTGGGAAGTCAGCCAGTGTTGAGTTTTGAGTAGGGTTGAGTTGAGTGATTTGATGTTGTCTGGGGAAGAGATTTTCAGGTAAAGTTGGGTGTCATCGGCATACATGTGATAGTGAATGTTGGATGAATTGAGTGAATCCGTAAGAGGCTCCATGAACAAGTTGAAGAGCGTGGGAGAGAGTGCAGATCCCTGAGGGACCCCAAGAGTGGATGGCAGGGAGTTAGAAAGGGAATGATTGGCTTTAAATCTTTGCATTCTGTTGATGAGAAAGGAGGCAAACCAGTTTAATACAGGGCCAGAGAGACCCATTCTCCGTTCCAGTAAGTCCATGAGGTTATCATTCTTGACCATATCAAACGCTGAAGATAAGTCAAGGAGGATTAGAAGGCAAGCTTCATTCCGATCCAGCATTTTTAGGGCGTCATCGACTGTGTGAGTAATAGCTGTTTCAGTACCGTGGCCCTGGCGAAAACCCGATTGGAATTGATCTAAAAGCTGGAATTGATCAATGTGGTTACAAAGTTGGACAAGAACACATTTCTCAAGGAGCTTCGCAAGAGTTGGAATGCTAGTGATAGGACGAAAGTTATTAAGGTCCTCTTGGTCCGCCGTGGGTTTTTTGAGAATGGGCGAAACCTGCCCTGCCTTCAGACAGTCAGGAATCACGCCTTGACGTAGGGAGGCATTTACTATTTTGGTCCAGAGGGGGACTAAGGACCCTTTCATCTCATTGAAGAAACTAGAAGGCAGAGGGTCACTGAAGTGGTTAGAGGGTTTCAGAGTAGAAAGCAAGTTGAGAATAGAGAATTCATCATAGGGAGTGAATTGGCTCCAGCAGGCGTTATTTTTGGATGACAGACCTATGTCAGGTAGAGGCTGAGGTGAAGTGAGTTGGTTCCAGCAGGAGATATTTTTGGGTGGGGGAACAATAGCAGGCAGAGGATGAGGTGGAGGCGGATTAGTTGGGCATAGGAAAGTTGGCTTTTTGCCTTGTAGAGCTCGTAGCTCATTTTCAATCTTAATAGTCTTTCCAAGGAAGAAAGAGGCAAACACTTCACAGGTTGGCTGCGTAGGCGCCTGAGATGGTGGAAGGGTGGGAAGATAGTTGGATTGGAGTTTGATCAGTTTAAAAAGTTTTTTTGATCTGTTTCTGGCATTATCTAGTTCGATTTTGCCCTTCTGATATGTTTATTGTAGGAGCTTCTTCTAGATCTCAGGAACAGGAGGTGTTCCGGGGATGGGGCTTCTCTCCAAGATCGTTTGGCCAGTCTAAGATTGCGTCTCTCTGAATTTAAGCTCTCGTTGAACCAAGGTTTGGAGTCTTTAGAGGACTTTCTTTTAAGTTGTAAGGGGACAACAGAGTCTAAAAATACTCGGTAAAGAACTGTTGTAATGTTCCGTGAGGTCCTGTACCTCGGACATGTCGGTAGGAGGCAACAAGGTGTTCTTGCTGAGGGAGATCAGGTCATTCATGTTTGAGTTTCGGAGGGATCATTTCCAGAGCCTGGGATTCTTGTCTTGTGATCTTTTCTTGGACCAAGGTTCGATGATGTGGAAGGAGATATAATGATGATCAGACCAGTCACACGGTGCAATCGAGACCAATTGAATAGCATTGTGTTTAGCTACAATAAGGTCCAGGATCGAGCCTAGAATGTGTGTAGGACTATCACATATTTGAACCAGGTTGAGGTCCGCCGGTAAGGTTTTGAGAGTAGTCGCTACCGGATCTTTCAAGTCATTCCAATGCAGGTTGAAGTCTCCGAGGAAGATTTGGGGATAATGATGACCCGCATTAGAAGAAATGATTTCCATGATATCTTCAACGAAGGGGAGGTTGTCACCCGGCGGATGGTAAAAAATGTGCAATTTGCATAGTGGCCTGCTGTTGCTGGTGATGTCAATGCAGAGGTATTCACAGGAGGAGACAGCATCTATGTGGGATTGTTTAACAATGAGACTATTATGGTATATACATGCGATCCCACCACCCGGTCTGTCCGCTCTGTCCAGCCTAATGATGTTATGGTTCGGGGGGACTAGTATGTCAAGGATCGGACCCGAGGAGTCCTTTAGCCATGTTTCCGTAAGTATGAGGATGTCCAGATCCTGAGCCAGGATGAGTTCAGCAATGTCTGTGGCATGTTTCACGGCTGATCTACAATTGATGAGCATGCACTTCAGATGTGGAGTGGTGACAGAGGAAGCGGGCTGAGACATGGGAACTGGCTTGAGGTTAGAGAAATTTATAGCATTAGTGTTGTGACTGGGTTTTCTGAGAGGGTTCAGAGGAATGGCTAGAATGTGTTCCTGATTATGTGGCTTGTCCAGGAGAGAGGGATTATAGGAGCGCAGGAGAGTGTCGATATCATTCCATGTGAAGGAATTCATGGATCTAGAGGGTCTAGAGGGAGCGTTCGGGAATGGTATGGTTCTCCAACGAGTGGACGCATACGATTGAGACCAATCAATGGTAGAGGGGGGGAATGGTAGCTTGGAGTGGAGGAAAGTATCAGGTGTAAGATTGTGTCTGCAGATCCCTGACGACCTGTCTGTCCATCTATCGTTAGCCAATTTAGTGGTGATGAGTATGAGCTTTAGTAAGTGTCACAATTCCGATGACGAGCTGCGAACCATGTTACCCTTTGACACTGACCGGACAGTGACTGACGACATATCGCTCTCTATGCAGGCAGGTCTGGAGCCCTTTAAGGGGAATTACCAGGAAGAGTCCTTGGGGGCGTGGCCCATGACGCTGCCAGTTGCCGGCCTATCGGGGAAGCAGTCGGGTGACACAAGAGGGCCGGGCCTCTCGCCGGAAGAGGAAGCTGGAGTCTCGGGAGGAGGAGAGTTTGTGGCATGGACGGTGAACACAGACGGAAGCGGGGGACCTCACGAGACCGGAGGAGCTGCCGTAGAGGAAGACGCTACGTTGGGAAGCGTTGCCGCAGACGAGGACATCAAGCCGGGAGGCCAACGGGACCGCGTCTCACCCAGCCACCCTCCAGGAGGGGGGTGGCTTGCCAAGGTACGGGCGAAAGTCCAGGGGTTCACGGGGCACGGGAGGGGGAGGGCTGCAGTATAGAGGGAGGTCACGACGGGGTCCACTTGGTGTTGGATAAGCGGTGACTTCTTCCCTTACTCCTGTTTCCCCGAGTCAGGGAGTATCTACTTCCAATCCGCTGACCCCGATATTGTTTTTTTTTCTTTCGGCATATCCGGAGTATTCAACAACCAACACCAGCACCACGGAAGAGGGTGGAACCAAGACCGAACCCCCACCCCAAGAAGAGTCCTGGTGAAGACGGGATCAGCCCAACCAGGAAACTTGATATATGGACATTGTGACATTTGTGTAGAGTCAATAAACGTCTGGAACCCTATCACTCCTCTCCCCGTTCATTTCGTGTGCCTTCCATACTGGTAGCGATCCCAATATCCGACAGTAAGTCAGCCTTGAGTTGTTGGATATCAAGCGAGATAGTGTCCAAAGCGGAAGAGAGTACAGAGTAGATGAGACTCTTAGCGAATGAAGAACCCCAGAGTGTTTGGATATGGCAACCCCTCTAATAAAAACTTTAAACGTTTCCCAGATTGTAGAGAAATTGTCAACTGAGCCTATGTTGGCAAAGAACTCTTCAGCAGCGGAGGCCAGGTCAGCCTTAAATATTGGATCTAGTAGGGAGAATGGGGGGAACCTCCAAGTAAAGGTCGTACTGTTCTTGGGGGGGTATAGTAAGATCCAGCTGAATAGGAGAATGGTCCGAGTAAGTGCGGGGAAGTGATACACAGTCAATAACGCTAGAACAAAGCAATTTGGAGGCGAGCCAGAAGTCAATCCTGGTGTGAATGTCATGAGGGGCAGAGTAATGGGAGAACCCAGGAGTGTCAGGAGAGCGCCAGCGCCATATGTCGAGCAGACCTAGCTGCTCAGTAATGTCTTTTATAGCCCTAGCTGCAGCAGAAGGTTTCCGAGGTAGGCCCTTGGAGCGATCTAGGGCAGGATCCAGCACGCAATTAAAATCACCGCCCCAGATCATAGGGAGATCAGGCCCCTTGAGAACACGAGAGACAACTGTATGGTAGAAGAAAGGGTCATCATAGTTCGGGCCATAGACGTTAACTAATTTGACATTTAGCCCTTCTTTGTAGCATCTAGAAATTGCAAATCTACCTCCAGGATCCACATCCAATTCTTCTATAGTAATTCCAGACTTTGAGTTGACCCACGTGAGAACATCCCTAGCATGTGGGGTGAACCCAGCCGCATTGAAATTGCCCTGCAGCCGTCTATGTGTAAGCATATTACTATTGTGGGCCAAATGTGTTTCTTGAATGAGAGCTACGTCTACTTGGTGGCGCTTGAGGTATGCTATTACTTTGCATACTTTTCTAAAATCATTTAACCCCCTCACATTCCAGGTCATAAATCTAACTCTGTTTAGTAATTTAGGCGTTATATCAGTTGAGGAAGTAGAATTCGTCATAGTAGCATTCTCAACGTTTTTGTTCTCCGCCTTACCAGCCAGCACGGTGATATCTGAGCAGTTCTCTTTATCTTAGTACTCGTACTATAAATTCCCCCCCTCCCACGCTATGCAGCCCCCAACTAAGTATAGTCAAAAATATCCCTGCCCCCTTCAAGAAAAATAAGCCCCAAAACAAACTCCCCCCTCCCTCACCCGAACACATATACATTAGCAAGTAGTGAGTAACACGGCCTCTAACTTATTCGACATCTGGCATCATGAGCATGAACACATCTAGCATGCTACCCCTCTGGTGCACTACCCAGGTCATGTAAATCAAAACTGTAGTTGGACACAGCAATACTTATAATTCTAGGAATGACAGATTGGCTGTATTATCAACACTGTAGCTGGACGCAGCAATACTTATAATTCTAGGAGTGTCAGATTGGCTGTATCATCTAGAGTTTACATAGGGAGTGTGAGACTCATCATACTACGTTTGCATAGTTCTAGCTGACAACTGTAACGGAATTGTTAAGAAGGTTAATCTAACACTAATATTGGAATCCGATTTCCAATCGCAGGGTCCCTTAGCCCATGCAGTAGCCGCCCGGGCAGCAGACTCCACCCCGCCACAGCCTGATGTGACTACAATTTAGCTCAACCAAGGGAATGTTCGGTTAGATTCACTGTTCGTCCAGGTCCAGGACCTCATCTCGCTGGGACGCCTGGGAGCAAGATGCTTCCCGGTGAGGCCCTCCTCCCTCTCGCTTTTTTTATAAATTGTAGCGCCTGCTTCGGGTCGGAAAAAATAAAGGCTTTGCCATCAGCTTGTATGCGCACTTTGGCCTGGTACGTCATGTTGTAATCGAGCTGAAGGTCTTGAAGTTTCCGCTTTACAAGGAGAGACAGCTGCCTTGCGTCCTGAACTTGCTGTGTAAAGTCTGAGTACAGGGAGATGTCTTGCCCTTGTGTCTTAGTGTACGCAGCTCCCTGGCCTTGCGTAAAGCTGCATCCCGATCCCTATAGTTGAGCAGCTTAGCAATTACGGGGCATGGGGGGGGAGGCTCCAGGTGCCAGTCTGGGTGCAAGGGATCGATGCGCTCGCTCCACAATGAACACATCCTAGAATGTTTCCCTGCTCATGAGTGAGACCAGCAGCTGTTCCACATAGAGTTCCATATTAGGGATATTGGTCGACTCCACAATTCCAACCAGTCTTATATTGCTACGCTGTGATCTCGCCTCCAGGTCCTCGGCTTTGGCCTGGATCATCTGCAATAGTTTATCCATTTTACTGTGTGCCTCGGAGCTAGTGGTTAAGGTATCTTCGGCATTTGACATTCGTATTTCCACCTGATCTAACCTCTCAGTATGCTTATCTATGCACTCTGACATTCTGTCCATACGGAATGATAAGGCATCTATTTTCCCATCTATCTTTGTCAAGCTTCTCTGCATTGCTGATAGAATTTATTTTAGATCGGGGTCCTCCGACGTCTCCCCAGCCTCAGAGCCGGACTCAAATGCAGCTTTGTCTGCATCCTGCTGTCTGCTCGACTTTCGCAGCTCAAACTGTAATTTGGATTGCGTTTTGTCAGATCTCCCCATGGTGCCCACCGCCGACAACGCCCACTTCCAAGAGATAGTGTAGCTGTGTGATAGACAATAATAGACAATGGTTACAGCAACTCTACTCTGCCTTCTCTGCTAGCCGACGCCCAGGCCCAGGAAGTCATAGAGGGCCGTCAGGTTCGTGTCTCGCTACCGAAGTATGGTGGCTCAGCGTCGGCAGGTGGCAGGCCTCACAGACTGGCCGCAGAGCAATCAGGCCACACGCCTCCCTTCACTGTTTCACCGGCAGAAAGGTTCAGTCAAATCTTTAGAGGCACCCCTTCCCAGACCCATGCCACGCCGCAGGCAGCAGATACTGAGGCAGTTCACGCCTGGGCCGGGCCCCCCGGCAAACTCACGTCAACATTCAGCCAGGTAGTTGTGTTTCTATGCTCTCACCGTTCACCCCCAGTCTCAAGCAGTTCTCAGCCAACAGTGCCGGCGGTATAGAGCCGCAGGAGGAGCCGCTCCCCACAATGCTGCAGCAGACAGCACCACGCAGCGGCTGCCCAGACGCCGGCGATCTCCACCACAGCAAATCCTTCTGTCAGCAGGCACCAGCCAGACGTCGCACCTCACGCAGGTCGCATATCCCGAAGCTGGTCACCGGAGAGTCAGGTTATGCTGCCACAGCAGGGAGGGGGGCACGCTCATCAGGCCGCAATCTCCTACCTTCGCCGCGGCCGTAACTCCTACCCGGCCACGGCCTAGTCTGTAGTGCCTCGTGCCCCCACCAATACCAGACTGTCTTCTCTTGCCACTCCGGCGTCTGCTGATCCGGGCAATTAGTCAGCCGTATTCCGCCACCTCGGGCCACGCAGGCTGTGATGCAGTAAGTCAGCAGGCCCGGGAGAGACACCTCTTCATCCACCGTAGGCCACGTGGGCCCCGCCACAGCCGCCAGTCAGGATCGGTCGTCTCAGCCTCACAGAGCGCACGATGGCCCACAATCGCCAATATCACCACCAGGATAGCATTTGCACCTTCCAGAAAGGTAAACTACTGCGTTTTGTCGCCTGATGCTGCAGGATTGTGAAGGATATTGTAACCAGATTATGGGAGCTTACACTAGTGCGGCCATCTTGGAGCCAGGCAAGCTCCGCCCCCCAATCGGAGGTATTATTAATTGACATTCATAAAAGTGTGCTAAACTGTTCTTTTTTCAGTTTTTTCTTGCAAATAATGAATTCAGCAATGAGGCAGGCTGGAAAGGTTTTACAAACAAAGCCCTTGAACCTCACAAGCAAATGGAAGTAGGTGAGGACCGCTCCTTTTATGTATATCGAGCTGAATGGGTAACTTGTTCAGAGGAATAAAATGATCAGACCAAAATAGATAGTAAAGAGCCAGACCTCGGCCACACCTCGGCTTCAAGATGATAGATGGTAAACTCCTACTACGCACATCTTGTTTGTCAGAGAGGAAGCAACTATGGCTGCAGTTGTAAGGGAAGCAGAAGAGGAGCAAACCTTTACACCACCGAAACAGGATCAATGGAGGTCAAACCTGTAATGAAAAGGGTCTACAATGGGAGACACCACTGCAACAACAAAACCTCAAGAGACTGCATAAAAGTCACACGTTACAGAGCAGAACTTGGCATGTAAATGCACAAGGAACACTAAACAGTGGCAACAGCGAAGACAATCAGAAAATGAGCATTGGCAAAGCCAATAGGTCTTGGTAATCCGAGAGCTATTGGCGTTGTGAATGTCAATGTCATTTAGCCATGTGTTATGGACTGGAGTGGATGTATGTGGTGTGGAGTTGAAATATGTGTAGTTTAATTATGTGGCATGATGCGGAGCAGAATTATGTTGCATGGTGTGGATTTCCATGGAGTTAAATTATGTGGCATGATGTTGAATTATATGGTGTGACATTTGTGGGTTGGAGTGGAATTGTTTGTTGAATTGTGTGGTGTACAACTGTGCGGTGTTGAGTGGAGTTATGTGTAGTGAAATTATGTGTCATGGTGTGCAGTTGGACTATGTGGATAGTAATTATGTGTTATTGAGTCAAGTGGAATTATGTGGATTGGGATTGTGTGTCATGGAGTGCAATTATGTGGAGTGGTATTGTGTGTTGTGGAGTGGCATGTCATGGAGTGGAATTATGTGGTGGGGTGTTGAATTATGTGGCATGCGGAATTCTGTGGTGGGGATTGGATGTATGTGGTGTATAGTGGAATTATATGTTGTGGAGTGGAATTATGTGGTTTGGTGTGGAATTATGTGGTGTCAAATGGAATTGAGTTGAATTATGTGGGTTTGGGTGAAATTATGTTGAGTGGAATTATGTGGCGTGGAGTGGAGTGCATTTATGTGGAGTGTTGCTATGTGGCGTGCAGTGGATTTATGTGGAATGTAATTATGTGGCATGGAGTGCAGTCAACTTTGAGATTCTCACCAGGTGTGAAAGGGATCATAATCCCCTGACCTTAACCTTTAACCTAGAAGCTCCCATGGTACCCAATCATCGTGCAGTGGACTCCTCTACCTGGGTTGAAGCAACAAAACTAGTCCAGTTGATTAAATGGAGGCCTACAAACACCTCAATGGTGTCTAAGTGGCTTTGCATGGGTACTACTGTGTCCACCAACACCACCCAGGGTGTCATGCAAAACATGTGGGGCAAACTGACCTTGGAGCTTATGGTTTCTCTGTAAGTAACTGGGGGCCACAAGTTCCCCCAATAGCGACAGGAAAGGAGCAGACCAACCAACAGCACAAAAAGGTTATTACTTCACAAAAAATGTTAAGAAGGTCCTTGTGCATCCACAAACACAATCCTACCACCAAAACTGTAATGGCCATCACTAAACTACGCAAAGAACATAAGAAAATATTGTGGGAACTGAAGAAAACCTCAAAAGAAAAGGAATGGCTAAAGATACACCAAATGCTTCAGGAAAGAAGCCTTGCCCGATTCTGGAATTACATAAACAGATTAAAAGCCACAAAAGTAACTAGGGAAAATGGAGCCCCAGAATGAGCTTGGGTGATTCATGTTACAGCGCTGCATTCCAGCAATCCAACTGCATCAGGACACAAGGAAAAACAGGAGCCCACCGACCAGTCCGCAAAGAACCAGCAGGATTTAACCACGCCGGCCCAGGTTTGCAAAATCATCATGGCACTGAAAAATGATGGGGCACCAGGACCCAACGGACTTCTTGCCGGAGTCTTCAAATGTTCATCCGAGGAATGGGCAAAGGTTCTAACTCCCCTATTCAATCAAGCTTTCTTCTCTGCCCAAGTCCCAGACACATAGTGGGGCTCCATCCTGTGCCCTATATTCAAGAAAGAGGACCTAGCAAAGCCATCTAATTACCGTCTGATAGCCTTGTTAGATTTAGAGGCTAGCGCTTATGCCTGACTGATACTTAAACATCTAAGGGTCTTGGTTTTGGACAATGATGTTCTTCCTTTTTTTCAGATGGGCTTCCGAACAGCAGCATCAACCATAGACAATAGTACTACACTTGCTGTCCTAAGTCATCAAGCAGCTCAAAGAAAACAGCTACCACTCCTTTGCTGTTTTATGGATTACAGTGGTGACTTTGATAAGGTTGATCATCCCACGCTCTGGAGGAAACTAACCATGTGGGTTGTTCCCTCAAATCTCATAGGGGCTATAGTTTCTCTTTACTCAGACACATGGGTCCGCGTGAGGACAGGGCCAGACACTTTCACCGCCAAAATTCCCTTCCAAGGCAGACTGAAGCAAGGCTGTGTCCTCGCTTCACTATTCTTTAACCTATGCACAGCAGACCTGGGCAAAGCCTTGGTAAATAGTCTTTTCAAACAGGAGGAGGGTGGGCACACACTGCCTCACATCGCCGCACTCAGGTTGCCCCGATGCATCATAGTAAATGCAGTGCATGATAACACTTGCTTCGGTGACAGGCTTTAGTTTTCCACCCTTGTTGGTGCAGCCAGTGCTGTGTATCTCTAGACACGTGTTTCAGGATAGTTGTCCTTCTTCAGTAGAGAGCAACACATTCTTTTTGGGGGTGCTTGGTAAATAGCCGTCTGCCCCCCCCCCACGACTAGGCCAGTCAAATGTACACATCCTTCAATATGCAGATGACATCATGATAATGGATCACACTAAAGTGGGCATACAGCGAGCACTGAGCAGTCTCCTCAAATACAACGAAAATACCTATCTCACGATCAACCAGAACAAGACCAAAGTCGTGGTCTTTGGCCATCACAAGAACAAGAAACTTCTTTCATGGCATATGGGGGCCATGACTATAAAAACGGCACAAAAATACAACTACTTGGGGGTTTGATTTTCCGAGACCTCCAAACCCTCGATTCACTTAGGAACGCTAAAAAAGAAAGCCACACCCATTACATACGGGCTCGCCTGTCTCAACAAGAAATTAAAATGCGCCATTCCTGAAAGCCATAAAAGCTTGCCTCCACCCAGCACTACACCATGGGCACCAGGCTTTTCCTGGGGCCTGTGGTCTGAGTCTAGAACACGCACAATGCTCAGGTCTGAAGAAAGAATTTCAACTGCCCAGGCATCTCCATAGTATATTCAAGTTTAGTTTAGTTTATTGTTCAGTTAATAAAAAAAAAACATGCAATACGTCACATTTGCAAACTTCTTATACATAATATCTTTATTAAACGACTTATTAAAACACAAATAAAATACAAAAACTCTACATAATAAAACCACTAATTCATCAAGTTAAAAAGAAGAAGAAGCCCGCTAGGAGTCATCCTATTAAAGTGCATTCCCAGATAAAATTGTTCCACCTCCTATTTCCGCTTTGCCTCAAGTGCCTCAATTATTTCACAATATTCCTGGTGATATTAGCCCCTAGTTTAAAATAAGCCGAGCTTCCCACTTAAGTTTTAAAATGCCATATTTCTGTTAGGAACGAATTTCGGGGCTTGACCTTGTCTCAAGTGCCTTAATTGTTTTACGCTATTCCTGGTGTTATGAGCCACTGTTTTAGAATAAGTCGTGCTTCCCACTATAAGTTTTAAGGTGCCATGTTTCTGTTAGAAACAGATTTCAAGACTTGACGATGCTGAACCTTAAATATATCATGACCTTCCTTTCAAACTAAACGCTAACCTGCGAGGTTGACATCCTGAAATACTATATATGTGTACTGAAAGTGCCAACCAACTCACCCAAGACCTGTCGGAAAGACACTTTCGAGAGCCCAGGGAATCCAAGGCATCGGCAACTACAGCAGGCAATTGCATCTTTTCAAATTGAAGCACCTGCGTTAGCATCTGATACCATCTCTTTCTCGACCTGGAAGAAGGCATTAACAGACAGCTGCCTTCAGCCTCATTTCAGCAACAAATCACTTCCCTTATGTCCTCAGACATTCTACTCCGCCTGAATACCTCCTGTCTGGCAGGGAGACCCCAGCCTTACCTCTCAGAGGCTTTCAATCACCGAGTGTGTAGGGACATTATGTACATGGACTTTAACCCAGTATGGGTCAACCCAGGAAAGGAGGGGGCATGCAGACTAGGTCATTTCAAGCGGGAATCATGTCTACATCTCCTGAGCTGCTGCCCATCTCTCGATGTGGCCGGAAGGTCCTTACCAATCTTCTGGATGAAGGGGGCCCACACTTGTCGGGAGGCCTCCTCAATATGCTTCTCCCAATTGAACACAAGATCTTTATCAAGGTGTGGCAAATTCTTCAAAGAACTTAGAGCCCACCTACGACCTCGAACTAACGACTCTCAACCCGTCAACAATACTCAAAGGCTCATAACTGATTATTGTATTCTGAAACCCAGAAAAGTTTAATCACATGGCAAATGGTCTATTTATCACAAACAGCCCCCCCCTTTTTTTTTACTACCGAACTTTAATCATTTTTGCCACTGGGTTTATAGCTCCGTTAGCAGGTAATGATGAGATTATTTGCTTGCACACATGCATAATGCACTTTTACGGTACTGTACTAACAGGCTGAAACTATGGGGTAAGAGTTTCAGCCACAGCACTTACCATCCATAGCATTTCTTTGAACATGATGCACTACATTTAATACTAAGCTTTAGCCTTCAGAAGACTCCTCAAGACCTGGCTCTTCGATCAGTAGCAGCACCACCCCCCTCTTCCCCCAGCGCCTTGAGACCCTCGCGGGTATATAGTGCGCTTTATAAGTGACATGATTGATTGATTGATTGATAGCCGTAAAATCTTTTTGACACTCAAGTAATGGATAAGAAGTCTCCTAATAATATGCACTTTAGCTCTCTTGTAATTCCTCATTAAAAGATGTGCACATGTTTTACCAACAAGAAATGTATGGTCGTAAGTTAGTGGTTTTAGATTGCCATCCATATAAATCTTGTTGTTAAGGTAATGTTAATCTACCCGTTCAGCAATAGGCACACTGCTCTTTTGAGAGATCCCCTTTTACCGTATTCATCTTGTCTGGGGTGAACCTCTGGGAAAGAATTACTATGTTTTTTACATTAATACTGAATATATGTTCATATTAACACTGCATTGTATTTTAGCCTATGGTCTTTTATATGATTTTGTCTATTTATTATGTTTGAAATTATTTTAATGATTTTAATTAATCAAACAATAAATTAACTCAGAGTGTAGTGTAATTATGTGGAAATTAATTATGTGGTGTTGAGTGGTATGTGGAGTGTAATTATGTTTGGTGGTGTGGAATTGTGTGGCGCTAAATTGTGTGGTGTGGAATTGTGTGATGTGTTGAATTATGTGGCATGGTGTGGAATTAACGTTTGTGGAGTGTAATTATATGTTTTTGAGCCGAGCGGATTTATGTGGAGTGTAATTTTGTGAAATGAAGTGTAATTATGTAGGTTGGAGTAGGATTATCAGGAGTTGAATTGTGTTGTATGGAGTGTAAATATGTGGTTTGGAGTCAAGTGGAATTATGTTGCGTGGAGTGGTATTATGTGAAGTGGAATTATGTGACATGGAGTGGAATGATGTGGAGTTGAATTATGTGGCATGGAATTATGAGATGTTTAAATGTGTTGTGTATAGTAGAATTATGTTTTGTGGATTTGTGTGTTGTGGAATTGAGTGACACTTAATTGTGGGGTGTTGTTTTGCATTAAATGGAGTTGATTGCTTGTTGTATTCAAGGACCAGCTGAGTGCGGGGCACTGCCTGCATCGGTTGGCTATATCGACCAGTGAGCTCTGCGGGGCTAGATTGCTGTTGACTTGGAATACACGCAGCATATCCACTGCAGTGCTGAGGGAGCCACCTTCATGGGAGGCGAGACAATGTTGTTTCTCTTTTCTGTCCACTCACCCTCTGGAATTGCCTAAAAGCTAAAACTGTGTCAATGCCATCCAGCAGCTGTTGATGCCTTCTCTGCCAGCGCCGAGTCTTGAGATGACTTCTGCTTAGGGCGGTTGGATTTATCACTGCTTTGAAGTTTCAACACGGGCTCTGCTGGTGGTGGGGGCCATGGTGATTAAAGGCAGCTCGCTGAGTCCTCTGTGTCAAATCCTTGAAGCTTTGTGCAAAATAAAGCCCTTTTTCTTGTTTTTTTAGTTAATGTCTAATTTTGCATTATTTCTTTATGTCTCCTACCTGTTCCTAGCTGTATTTGCAGATTTTCCCCTGTGATTAGGCATTGCAAAACCGGTACGGCACTTTGAGAGGCGCAATAAAAATGCTTTTGTTTCTTTGTGTTGTGAGTTGTCGGAAATGGTTTTACATCTTCCCTGCCCTCATTGTGAATCGCCTCAGATTCATAGCTAATGCGTGTCCCACAGTTGAGGAGCGTTCATTCTGTGTTTCTCGAATGCATCAGTCCAGTTGTCTCTAGTGGGGGAAGGAGAGGAGCTAGAGCAATCGTTTGATGTCACAGGTAGCTTAGGAATGTGAAGCCACAGAGGCTACCACACTGTCAAACATCGGTTAACTAAGCAACACGCGATCCTGTTTCTGTTTTTGATCAGAGAAATTTGGTCTGGGTTAGGAAGTGCTGAGAGACTCAGACTGCCTGTGTGTCTTTCTGCCGATGCATATCACAAAGTGCCTATAAGTCTGGTTGGCAGATAGGATTGTTAAAATGGAATTTTCATTTGTCATCGGCAGACAGATTAGGATCTAACCCCATTTAGATTTAAAATGTAAATGACCCGGAATATCTGTACGATCTGTGGAGGGAAAGAAGCAACAGGGATGGGAATGGGTGGGAGGAGACAGAGTGAGTGAAAACACAAGCACTCATGTGGAGTACTCAAAGACAAAGAAAAAAGTAGCTCCTAAAACAGGACTAGTGGATGGACAAAAGTTCTTGCTCCATGCTCTAAGGGAGGGTCAAACACAAGAAGGGGCATGACACATGCCTGCCATGGACAAACGGGAACGAAGTACAGGAGAGCGACATTGACGTTGAAGCAAACAAATGGTAAGCCTGTGGGCAGGCTGTAGCCTACTGATTGTAAACAGCATGTCTCGAAGAGACAGCGCATGCGCTGTCCAGCCGAACCCTAAAAACACTAGTACTTATTTTGAGTACGAGCAGCAAGAAAAGTGGACATGTTGTTTGCAGCCAATAGTATTACTTCTGACTGGTCTACTACAGTTTATTTCCAATAGCCCTACAGTCCTAAGCCTCATAAGTAGTGTATTTTTGTTATTAAATTGGCTGCTTTAAATTAAAGTAAGAAAAGTAATCATAAAATGAGCCCTTCGATCTTGTCATAAAATGAGATACTGTAGCGCCAGAATCTCGACTACCAATAGATTAGCAAAATACATTGAGGTAACTAGTGCAGGAGGTAAAGGGCATGATAAGGACTGATTTTGTAAAGGGTTGAATGCCATTTTGTGGTAGATATCCTATCCCCCACCCTTTTGGTTCCCCTAACTCTTTAGAGGGAACTGGAGTTCTTTATCAGTGGCATAATGACACCTGTGGGCGTCCCCTCCAAGGTACACACAGTGGTCCTCCCAGAGGAGGAGGGCACAATATGGAGTTAAAGGAGGAGCAGAGAGGTAGAGGAAGGCATGTAAGGTCAGCCAGTGGGAATAAGCATGGAAGAGCATGTGGGCATCGACCAGTAGGTGCTATGGATGGGGAAGGTACAGAGGGTCATAGGCCTAGAGGGGATACGTTTGTAGCTCTCCTGGCACGTTATGCACTAAGACCCTCATTTTTTTAATTTTTTTTATTTCTTTATTAGTTTTATTAATTTCCATGTATTACAGCAGTTACAGACAACTGAAATTACATATTTGCATCTCTTACGGTTGCTACTTGTCACCAATGCCAAACCTCTTTACTGCAAATTCCGTATCTGATACCGAAAAAAACAGGGTATTGCACTTGCTATAACAACATAATATTTCTTCTACAAATATTCGACTAGAATGTACACAACATTGCTTGTAATAACATGTTAGCTCGTAGGGGGGAGAACAATGGGATAGGGGGTAAGGGGCAAAGCCGGTCTGGCCGTAGCGGGCACCGGCCGTTTCCCCGGTGGGCTGCCAGGGTGGGGGCTGGTTTTGGCCCTCTGGGGGGCCGTTTTCGTTACCGGGGGTCGGCAATATCGGCCCCCTGTAACAAAATCGGCCGAAACCGGCCCTAGCAAACAGCTCGGCCGCACCCCTCTTCCCCCTAGGGGGGGCGGCCCAGCAGTTTGCCAGGGCCGGTTTCGGTTCCCAGTCCGGCCCTGGTAAGGGGTGGGGGAATCGCATCTCACAGAATTGTTATATTGAGCGCAGATGACGTTG
The DNA here is from genome assembly GCA_963921515.1 of Calotriton arnoldi. NCBI lineage: Eukaryota > Metazoa > Chordata > Amphibia > Caudata > Salamandridae > Calotriton > Calotriton arnoldi. Next base: position 459,651 of record CAWUFW010012649.1, on the reverse strand, counting down.
CTACTACTGTGCATGTCATAAGTCTCACCGCCCCTTCCGTCGCCAACACCTCTCTTACTTATATGTCCCAGTTTCAGTGCTTGTTATCTTGGGTACAAGTCAGGGATTGCTGCACGTGTACTGCCCATGCCCCACTTCTGGATTGGTGCCCATTGGGAGGGGGGGCTCTAGCTACTGCTGGGTACCCTCTGTGTGCTCTGGTGTACCACTTGTCGCTTGGGATAACCCCTGCGCCTCCAAGTGTTCCTGCCATGTGCCTCAGAGGTCTGTTAGTATTGTGTCCCAGGCTACAGCTAGGGTTGTCTTACGTATGCCAATGGCATCTTCTCGCCGAAGCGCCATGCTTTCCGCCTGTGCCCAGCATATCATGGAGTGATACCATGCCTTCACTGACGGGGGGGGGGGGTCAGGGGACTTCCAGCGTTTAGTGATGAGGCGCTTTGCTACTATGAGTCCCAGGTCTATAAAGCGGGTTGTCACCTTATGCTTCTTATGCCTCCGGTATAGCCCCAGTAAGCACACCTCCCAGTTCCACTCCACTGTGCGGTCCGTGCAGCGCGCCAAGTGTGTTGTGATGGTCTCCCAGTAGGTAGCCAGCTTGTTGCATGCCCACAGCATGTGTATGAGGTCTCTTCCCACCAGCTCGCAGCGAGGGCACCGCGCATCTTCACGATTGACTATTCTATTGATGGAGGCCGGTGTCATGTAAGCTCTTTGTGTTATGTAATATTGTATGAGCCGAAACCTGGCATTCCTCGGTATGTAGGTGGGGCTTTCTAATATTTTTGCCCATTCCCGGTCCGTGCTTTGTCTCTGCAGATCTGCATCCCAGTGCTCTTTTAGTTTTTCTAGTGGGGCTGCTGCATGGGCCTTTAATGACTCTACACAATCACAGAAAGAGAGGTAAGAGGAAGTAGTCCCAAATCGCCCTCCTACAAAGTCTTAAGTCACACAAAAAAGAAAAGGGACTATATAAAAACTAATGTGGTGAGTGAACAAAGGAGAGGTGTGAGAACGGGTACATACTGTGGAGAGGAGTAAAACAGGGCACACACTGTGTATATAAAACTGCCCTCACACACAGCAAGCTGTGTCATGCTTCATCATAGGGCCTGCTGACACACCTCCGCGCTAGCCAACGCTGGAGGTGGAGCAAAAGGGAAGGGGAAGACAAACACCATATAAGAGAAGACAAAATGGTGAGGGATCGAAGAAGTGAAAAAGAATGGCAGAAATAAGTTGATAAAACTGGTAACTGTGTATCCCTGCTATACCTTTAATACTGGGTACACTGTCCAGATATAAGAGATGGTCTAATCCAACCTCGTGGATGGTGGTAATGGCTACTCATTAATAGAGCCCTACCCATCCACTCTGCTAAGATGTCGACATGTTTCAGCCGGCACGTGATAATACCCCGGCTTTCTTCAGGACTTCCACCTGATCAATCCCCAAAGAGAAAAAAACTACTGTCCCTACCTCCTTATAATCCAGAGGTGAGAGAGAAGAGGACCAGATTCAGTGCAAAACTCTGGAATATGGTATGGTAGAGCCCTTTGCTCTCCATGAGGAACCGAGTTTACCAAAGGGTCAAACTGGAACTGGCGGAGGGGTGCGAATAGCTCCCTGTAGTCACACATTCGTCAAGGTGAGCCCATGACCATAAAGCACTCCCGGCACCGCGAAGATGACTCTGCCAACCACCTGATGAGATGCCAGCCCGCCCCCATTACATGCAGATACTGGAGGGTTGTGTGTTTGAGGTTCTTCTGTTATGTCACCTCAGACTAACCGCAACATTCTAATGAGCGCTGCGTGCAGTAAAAACTGGCCCTATGGTAGGTCATATTCGGTCACTAGCGTGTCAAATGGAAGCAGTTGCCCGTCTTGATAGAAGTCCCCTACCGCCTGGAGTCCCGCGTCGTGCATTGCGCAAAGTTCAGCTGCTGCAATTACTTGTTGCTGCCTCGGCGTGCCCAGTATCGGAAGAGGGGGTGCATATGCGGTGACCCCTTTGGTAAGTTGCAGAACTCGCCGGAAGCAGGCGTATGCTACTTTCACCAGCTGCTGGGTGTGGACCGGCCCCCTCCTACCCGGATGAAAGCAGTGTGAGCGAGCTGCCTCTCACTAAGCCAGTGGGCCACCCACTGCAGCTGTGCTGCCAGATAATAGTGCTCCATATTTGGGACTGCCACTCCACCACCATCCACGGGCAGATACAGCTTGGCTAACGCCACTCTATTTCGGCTGCCATACCAAATGAATTGCCTCATATCCACCTCAAACGAGCGGAACACCGCCGGTTTAATGTATACCGGCAGGTTTGCAAAGTGGTATAATAGCCGTGGGAGTGCCACCATTTTCAATAGTACCACTCTGCCCATAGAGGCAACAGGCAGTGTGTGCCGAAACGCCATCTGCGATCTGAGTGCCGTTACTGCTCTGGTGTAATTACCCTCAAAAAGATCCAGCGGCTCTCGATATATTCGAATCCCCAGGCACCGAAATGCTGTCTGCTGCCAGTGTACCGGTGTGCCATTTACTGTTAGCGCAGGGTCTGGGGTGGTTTCATTAAAGGGACAGAGGCATGACTTGCCCCAGTTTACGCGCAGCCCGGACAGAGCGGGGAAATCTGAGAGTGCCTTTGCTATTGCGTTGCACGGCTGCCGGAGATCACGCAAATATATCAGAAGATCATCTGCGTATAGGTATACCGCATGCACCCCGTCTCCCAGAGGGATTCCCCAGTCTGCCATTGTACTACGCAGGGCTACCGCCAGTGGTTCGATGGCCAGTGCGAACAATAACAGGGAAAGGGGGCAGCCCTGCTGTGTACCCCGACCAATTGGGATAGGTTTGAGACATACGGGCCTGTCTTGACCATTGCTGTGGGACGTGTGTAGAGCAATTTAACTAGGCCTATGTAAATATCGCCTAGGTCGTATTTGGCTAAGGTGGCAAATAAAAAGTCCCACTCGAGCGTGTCAAATGCTTTGTCCAGGTCCATCACTAGGCACCATGAGTGTGGCCAGTGCTCTCTAGAGTAGTGGGCGATTCCCAAAAAACCGTCTCAGGTTGAGTGACATGCTGCGCGCTGGTACGAACCCATTTTGATCCTCATGCACCAGTCGCAGAACTACTGGGGCCAGTCTGTTTGCCAATAGTTTGGCAAGTATTTTATAATCCGAATTTAACAGCGCCAATGGGCGATATGAACCCAGAGCTCCGCGTCCCTGTACGGCTTGGGCAGTGAAACAAGCAGGGACTCACGCAGCGACCGAGGTAGGATGGCTGTCTCTTGTGCACTGATATATAATGCAAGCAATTTTGGGGCAAGTGTGTCTTGGTACACCTTGTAAAATTCTGGTGGCAGCCCATCCGGGCCTGGTGCCTTGCCTGTGGCCAATGCCCGAATCGCTAACCGCACTTCATGCACTTAGACCCTCATTTACAAAGATTCCACTTAAGGAATCGTAAATTGTGATAAATAATAATTCACAATTTGCGATTCCTTAAATGGAATGTACAAAAATGAATTTGGTAGAAGTGGTTGCAATTTGCGCACCGAGTTCTAATGAATCCATTGATATTTTGAGAACCGACCTATGTATTAATAGGTTTGTGCTCAAAATATCGATTCGTAGTGAATCACAATTCGACCTACCTCATTAATATGCATGAGGTAGGTCGCAAATTGCGACCCACTACGATTGGTTACAATGACAGGCATGATGGCATAGTGGGGTCAGCAGACTACCATGTCCGTGATTGCTTTTAAATAAAGCAATCTTTTTTTTTAAATGCAGCCCATTTTCCTTAAAGGAAAACAGGCTGCGTTTAAAAAAAAGAAAGAAAAATTAAACAAACCTGCTCAGTAAAAATGTTTTTGTGAACATTCACAAAGGGGAAGGGGTTCCATGGGGATACCTTCCCATTTGTGAATGGCTTACCACCTCCTTTGAGGAGATGGTAAAATATTAATGATTTGCTACCAGACTTCAGTCACAAAACATTAATATGTAACTTAATGATTCGGTAGCTGTAAGGGAAGCCCTTAACACGCCCCTACCAAATACTGAATCCGTATTTATTCCCAAACCCAATTAGCAATTCGGTAATGTGTTACTGAATCGCTATTTGGGATTGATGAATAAAATAATGCCACTTTGAGATCGGGAAGGCTTTTATTTTACGAATCGGAGCCTTACCAGCCCTAAAATGACTTTGTACATGAGGGCCTAAGTTCATTATATGTACTTGGTGCTGTATGGCTGCTTACAACTAACAGCAAAGTCATAACTCATTGGTAAGGTAGGTCAATGTGTTAATCCACCTGCTGCAAAAATCAGCTAGTGACATAAATGTCAAACGTTCAAAATAGCTGCAGTTTGAAATCAATGAAATACTCACTATTGAGTTCGGTACTTAACACCTGGGATTTGCAGTTGTATATAATCTCTGAGAAAAGCAAACACCAGAATACCAATTCTGTGAACCATTTTACCTAACTTGTTTTCTTGAAATTACCAAGATAAATGGCAATAGCTGAAATTTACAATCCAATACAGTAAATGACTTTAATCTTAAAATTGCATTCTACGAGTTTGTTTTCAGAAAGGATCATATCAATCTTTATTTTCTATATTTCCATAAATCACCCTTCATCTGATGCATTACTTTTACCTCTTTGTTTTTCATTTCTTTACGGGTATGTGCAGTGGCGGCTGACTTGTATTGAGGGTGGTGAGGCGGGTGGGCATAAAATAAATAAATAAATAAAATAGACTTACCCAACTTGCAGTGCGGCGTCCTGCTCCCTCAGGTGTCTTCTGGAAGCAGGAAACTGCACTACTCAATCCTGGTGCTGCTCTCACAGCATGAAGGCATTGGATAGAGCAGGCTCTCTCAGCGCTCCTAAGAGCACTGGAGGCCTGCGCTTTCTCTAACCCAGCTGTCTAAGGCAGTTAGGTTAGAGAACTTTAAAATGCGCATGTCCGGCTTGCCGTGCTAAGCCGTCCGGCCAAAGAGACATGCACATTTTAAACCGCACAGCTCCCTGCTGCTGCCACTTGGCAGCACTAACTCCACCCCGTCCTAACACTGAGTTCAGGGCAGGTTGCTGAAAAATGTAATGGTAATAAATAAACTTATTACCATATTATTTCTCAGCTCTGGGGCTTGTGGGGAGAAGATCCTCCGCTCAAATGGAGGAGCTGCCCCTGGGTATGTGTTGGTGTGGTGGGGTAGGGTGGGGGTAATGAGGAGGGGACTGGGTGAAGGACCGCGGAATTCACATCCCAGTTTTACTTCTCTTTTTCTTCCATTCCTCCTGACTGACCCTTCTTCTCCTTCTCACTCACACCTTCTTCATTTTTATTTCTTTTTCATCCTCCTTTTGTCCACCTGCCCATCTCTATTTTTTAATATTTTTTTTGCAGTTTTTATATAGGGCGAACTCGACTTGAATAGCACCAGTTACATTACTCTCAAGGACACATTCATTTTTTTTTTTTTTTTAACTACGGGACGGTTAAGCAATTTGCCTAAAAGTTGAGCCGAGGCGGAGACTGGAACCTGGTTCCCCCAGTTCCAAAGTCGGCAGCTCTGGTCGTTATCTACATGCTCTGTTTTTTTCTCACCCTTTTCCCAATACTTTTAACCTGTCCCCCAATTCTTTTCTAACTAAAGATGACCTGTACCTGGATTCTTTTTTTGTAATGTATTTTACCCTCACTAGCCACTGCACCTTTTCTCCTTACTTCTATATTTTTTACTGTTGTCTTACAGCTGAGCTCTCTCTGCTTTCTAAGGATGTATTGGAAGTTATTTTAAAAAAGCATCATCATTCAGAAATATAATTTGATAACCCTTCCAGAATGTTTTTTTCTTTTTTGTGAGTTCTCAAGCGTGGAATTTCTCACAAATCGTGTTTCGATGTTTCGAATTCTTCCAAGTTGTATTCTCATAAATGTATTTCCATTACATCAGGGTGAATTAATTTTCAGCTCAAAAATTGCAAAAACCAACAACTGCACCCATTGATTCTCAGCCTGAATGAGACATCCTAATACATGGGTAAACACTGAATTTTTAAAAGAGTGGTCTCTATAAATGGTATTGTTGAGAGCACACATGTCAATCGGGCCTTACTTCACTCCTCTATTGCCCCCAAAAGGTCCCAGATTTGATGGAATGTGGCAACTCACAATGTAAAGTCCTAGGCTGCGAAAAACAAAGATAGCTGTCAGGAAAGACAGTGTTCACGAATGGCAGTTGTCAGTCAGCAGAACTTTTTTCAGGTTTCACAAATGTTAGAATTTCACAACCCTTACAATCACCTATTTGATAGAAGTACGGCCAAGAGAAATGGCATCGGATGGGCTGCTCAATTTGGGACAGCCCATCGACGCCACCAGTGTCTCTTCTGACCAGGACTGCCATTGAAATCATGGAGGCCCAATACATATTTTTTTTTCTTAATGTGTTTTTTGTGCTTGATGAAAACATTGCTGAGACTGTCAATTTTCCACTGAAGCGGTTCCGCCCATACAGAGGGGATCCATTTTTGGTGAAAAGGCGCCTGTAAGAGGCTGCTCAAAATTTGACTAAATGAGTGCCTCCATTTCTTAGGATAATAATACATTGCTCTGCCTATAGTGTTAGGTCATATGTAAAGACCCAAATGCCGGACTCCGTTTCAAGCAGGCCAAGGTTTTCCTTATCCGTTTAGTATGTTCATTGTCGCTCCCGCATACTCAGAGTTTGGGCCCTGCCCAAGAGACTATTCAGACTCTCTCTGTGGTTGTAAGTGCAGGCGGGCACTGCACCTTGTTCAACAGGTTGCAGTGCCTTCCTCCCCTATGCTGCAAGTCACAGGGTAAGCACAGGCTGAGCCTTGAAGGAGATGCGGCGGCATGTTTTGTGTAAAAACACATCTTCACAGGTAATCATTGGCCCAGTGGAGCAGTCCCGCAGATGTTGGGGACACATCGGGGAAGGAAAAGAAGACAGGGTGCCATCTATTACTCTAGCCTCCGGGCTGCCTCTTCACCTGTTTGTACTAGCAGCAGAAACAGGCACACACTGTTTTTGAACCATTGATACACTTACAGCTGTTCAAAGTTGAAATAAGTAGAGCTCCGCATCGACCGCCCTAAAAAAAAACTCCTCTGTTTGCCAATACACAAAAGAATCCTATTCAAGACCCTGTTTCTAGTCTTCAGTGCATTCAAGTCCAACGGCCCTAAATATTTCATAGCCAAATTCTGTAATCATAAGACCCAGAGAGCACTGAGATCCTCAAATGCAAATCTGCTGAGGCCTCCTCCCGTTAGACTTAAAACTCAAAGTTTGAACCAACTGCCAACCTATCTCTGTTTCATTGACATGGAAGAAACATTCAAAAAATCTTTAAAGACCTGGCTCTTCCTTCCCCCGGATGGAGGGGCGGCTCCTCCAGTCAGGCGGAGGAGGGTCGCCCCACTGGTTTTCAGCACAGCAAAAAAGGAAAAATAAAATGATAATAACACACTGTTATTATCATTTTATTTTTCTGTGATGAGGCAGTTATGCTGGGCGGGGCTGGGCTGCTCACAGAGCAGGGGGAGGAGTGGTTGGGGCACTTTTTAAGTGGGCATTACGGTTTAGCCGGCCGTCTTGGGCCGGCCAAACAGTCATGCGTAATTAGCATGTTCTCCACCAGGTTGTATTGCACAGCCTGGGTGGAGAACTTGAACAGCCTCCCAGTACCTGTCTGAGCGTTGAACCAATGTCCTCAGACCAATCACGATGCTGCTGTCATGTTGACAGCAGCGTCGGGATTGGCTTAGGGGAGTCTGGGAGCCTGTGTGCTTACGGTTCACACAGAAGTAGAGGATGGAGGAGAGGTGGCCTGCAGGTAAGTGATCTTTTCTTTTATTAATGTTTTTTTTTAAACCACCCACTCCCTTCTCTCCCTGCCTCACTACTACTGACTAGGAGCAGCCGCCACTGCTCGGATACACTCTGCCATGCCCTTATTTAAATTGATCCATCTGGTTTTACGTTAGGGTTGACAGTGTCCCGTAGCATAGGACCAGGATGCTCAATTAAGAGTGGCAAAGCACTTTAGAAATGCAACATTCATTCACTCATAAATTGCACTCTCTCAGCAAGGTTCAACAAGTTGATGGTAAAACAGAGTGCTAACGTAATACAAAAGAGAGCAAAAATCATTTGCATCTGTCTTTATTTTTGCTTGGAATGCTAAAACAGGTCGACCCAGTCCTATCTGCAAATGGGCCACGTGGTTTTTGAACCCAATGTAGCGCCTGATGCCTAATGAAGAAACAGAACCCTGCCACTCAAGGGACAAGCCATAAAAGCAAAATTACGTCTCTCACATAGAGTGCACTACGCATGCTCATCACGCGTCATTATTTCCAATAGTGAACACCTAGAGATCCTTACAACCAAAGGTTTAATGATACACGAGAAGCCTACCTTGAACTATATACAACACAGATGATATATTGAACTCTGTGTTTCACTCCTGCATGCACTGTGTAAATGTTGAATATGGTCCAGACTCGCCACTTTTAAATAAGATATTTCCAGAGATTTATAGTTTAATTAGTGACCCTTACTAACGTTGCTATAATTTCTAAACTTGATATTCTAATTTAGTTGTAAGAATTACATTTGCATTTGATGTTGAATTTTCACCCTTTTTGCTTTCAGGATACTGACTACACAGTATATAGAGCAATTATTGTTGTGTATCCAGAGAGATCTCTTGAATAACTATTGCTTTTGTTAGAATAATTAAACATTTGGATGTGTGATATTCTTACAAATAAATTTAGATAAATGAATAAATATAATTCCTTTTCATCCCATTTAGACAATCAGAAATCAATATTTTAAAAAGAATTTAACTGTGGTACAAAAAATGAGAAATGTAACACAATTTGTTTTTATTATACTGGATGAATATTTTTCCACCACTAATTTTGAAAATGGCCATCAGTGCACAGCAAACGCAATTGAGGGGGAACACAACAACCTCTCTCAAAGAGTATATTGGACTATGGAACATGGGCATTTTCTTCTAGCTGGAAGTTCAATAGCACAGAAATTCGACTTCCTTCAGAGTATGGTTGTCATTGACACCATTTTTCTGCAGGAAATGTGAATTAACAAAGGAACTGGTCATGATTCTTCAGAGGGGAGAGAACGAATTTTCCCTGCGTAAAATACTAGTTGTGTGTTGGAACCGGAGTTACCGAGTCCGTTACGGTAGCATGGCGCAAAGCGGGGAAGGCACGCGAAGGCAATGTGTAAGGCAGTTGTGCAGCACACTCTTACCTTGACTCAGAAATGCGGAGCAATAACAGGACACCACACCAGGCTTGCGTAGTTAAAATCAAGTTCCTTTATGTCAATCAAGGTTGCATCAGATTAGGCAGATTATTTCAACTTTACATTGCATTTTGTTAACTGGTGCACATTCTTCTTAAAAGACCCTCAACAGTGTAGGCCACTAAAAGGCCGCAGGAATCATCTCCTAAAAACACAGCACCAATAATGATTACCGGGTGCACTAAGAAATCAGGGCCTAGAACATGCAAAACACTTCAGGCATATTAAAATCCCTTGCAAATAGGCACATACATCAGGCCTAGATAATCATTACAGCATGCGGGACAATATGCGGGAGGAAATCCTAGAGGAACCCCTCAACATGTCCAGCAACTGGGGCTTCCCTATGATGGAGGATCCCTATGTCTCTCAGGGGAGGTGAGGGTTAAATTAGGCTTGGCCCCCTTCTCACCGGGGCCTCGCCTGGTACAAAATGTTAGTGAGGGCTCTTCCCTCGTTAATCCCCTGGGAATGCTGGCCCCCGGCCCCCAGGGGCTTGATCTAGAGCCCTAGGGGCCTCCCGGGCTCACCTGCGGTGATGTGGCTGGTCGCTCTGCTGCTCGACTGACTCCCTCCCGGGCCAGCCCTCTGATGGGCGGGGCGGGGCCCGGAGCGAGTTCCACGGCCCTCCGGCCGGCGTTGCAGAGCTTCGCCGAGGCTGTGGAGCCTCTTTCTTCTGTCGCGGGTCGTTGGGGGCCGGTATCGCACTCCTCCGGCCCCCGTGGAGTCAGCGGTGCGTGAAGGGAAAGGGAGCGGGAGCCGGCAGTCCTTCGCAGACGGCTCCCCGCTTCCCTCTGCTGCACACGGAGTTCTCCTTCCTCCGTACGCGCTGGGGGGGGCGGGCCTTGTACGCCGCCCAATCCCTGCGCGGCTTGAGATGTCTTCCAGGGGCTCCCGCTGGCAGTGGAGCCCCTCCGGCGTCACTCTTCTGCTGGCTCCGGCGGGGCCAATCACGTCGCTCTTCTGCTGGCTCCGGCGGGGCCAATCACGTCGCTCTTCTGCTGGCTCCGGCGGGGCCAATCACGTCGCGGCCTTTTCGGGGGCGCGACCTATGACGCGGTCGGCGTCCCCGGTCCCACGGCAACGGCGCTAGCGGGCCTCGAGGCCTATGAAGGCAGCAGTCCTCTTCACGCGGCCCTCCTGGGCTGCGACGGCGTCTTTCTTGGCCGCGACTTCGGCGGTAGGGCTCTCGGGCCCGGCGGTGACCTTTGGGGGATTCGGTGAGGGCGCGGACGGCGCACCTCACCACACGCACTCAAGGGGGAGGTCTCCCTCACCTCAGCACCTCTTCTTCTCACGGCGGCGGCGGCGATTCAGTCACAAGGTCAGTGACTGGGGTGACAATTTCTCCCACGTGGAGTTGAAGCGCGGGCGCGCTGACAGCCTATACACAGGGCTGTGTGGGAAGGGTTCGTGGGGACAGTCCAGCTGCCGGTCTGGGTAGATAGGGGGGAAGGTCTAGCGCTTAGGACACAGCGCTTCGCCTCGTGATCCCCATTCGAAGATTCAGCTTGAGTTCCTGTTACTCTTGGTTTCAGGCTCCTGCGAGGAGCTTCTTGTCAGAAGTGGCTTAGGGTAATGTCCGTGACAAGCGTTTCTTGTCAGAGAGTTCTTCTTCTTATGAGGGGGGGTTGTGAGTTGGTGGTTCTGGGGTTGCTTGATGTTCCTCCCAGCACGCTGAAGGTGGTTCCCTGGGTCCCCTCACACTGGGCAAGGTCAGTGGGTGGTGGGCGTTCCTCAGCTATCTTACTTCAGCAGGGCCTCAGCCCTGTCAGCAGCAGTAGTGTAGGTCTCCCCCTAGGCCCTAAAGCCTATACTCCGGCGCAGGTTCTCCCAGGTTCAGCGGTGCCTCAACCTAACTGACTAAAAGGTTTTCCCTCCAAGCCTCTTATACCCCTAGGTCAGGTGACCCTCCTAAAGGCGGCAAAACTTAACTCCTCCCACAGCCCGGAAGGTTCTGGAACCTTCCACCTACCTAGCTATGTGGCCCAGAGGCGGGGACGGGATGGATACTGTATCCCTATGTCCCAGCCTGACTCTGGCTACTAGCGTGTATGTGTGTAAACCCTTCTGCAGTAGCAGGGGCCTGTGGCAGCCATCTTTAGTGAGAGAGCACCTGCACCTCAGCACTGACCAGCAGTGGCAAGGCGCCCGGAGACCTAGGTCCAGTAAAAATATGGTGGCAAAAAATGAGGCGCAAAAGGGAAAAAAAACAGGGCAAGACCCCCCTAGGGCTGACAGGTCTAACACGCGTCCCCCCCAGCCGAAAGAGGGGAGAGCTTCCCAACCTCTAGGGAGTTCTCTTCGCTAAGGCGGAAAAACCGGGAGAGACCGTCAGCGTTGGCATGGTCTACACCGGGTCGATGTTCCACCCGAAAGTCCATCCCCTGGAGGGAAATGGACCACCTCAACAATTTGGGGTTTTCGCCTCTCATCTGCATGAGGCAGTGAAGGGGTCTGTGGTCGGTCTGGATCAAGAAGTGACAACCAAAAAGGTATGGCCTCAACTTCTTCACAGCCCAAACCACAGCAAAGGCTTCCCGCTCGATGGTACTCCACCGCTGTTCCCGGGGGAGTAGTCTTCGGGAGATGAAGGCCACTGGCTGGTCTTGGCCATCGTCATTCAGCTGCGAGAGCACAGCTCCTATGCCATGCTCAGAAGCGTCTGTCTGCACGATAAACTCCCGTCCAAAATCTGGAGTCCTGAGCACCGGCGCGGTGCACATGGCACGTTTAAGGGTCTCAAAGGCATCCTGGCAGGCAGCCGTCCAGATGACTCTGCGTGGCTGCTTCTTCGAAGTCAATTCCGTCAATGGGCCCACGATGGTTCCATATCCCTTGACGAACCGGCGGTAGTATCCCGTGAGGCCGAGAAAAGCTCGGACCTCTGTTTGGGTCTTGGGGGACTCCCAGGCCATGATGGTCTCAATCTTGGCTTGGAGGGGTTGCACCTTACCTCCGCCCACCAGATGTCCCAGGTACACGACAGATCCCTGTCCAATCTGGCACTTGCTGGCCTTGATGGTTAGACCAGCCCGTTGCAAAGCCTGTAGCACCTCCTGGAGATGCTGTAGATGGTCCTCCCAGCTGCTACTGAAGACAGCTATGTCATCCAGGTAGGCAGCAGAGAAGGCCTCTAGGCCAGACAGCACCTGGTTCACCAACCGCTGGAAAGTGGCTGGAGCATTTTTCAACCCGAAGGGCATCACCTGAAATTGAAAGTGGCCCTCGGGGGTGGAGAACGCAGTCTTCTCCTTGCTCCTTCCGCCATGGCGATCTGCCAATAGCCGGACGTTAGATCAATGGTACTCAGATACCGGGCTGCTCCCAGCCGGTCAATGAGCTCATCCGCCCGAGGGATCGGGTGAGCGTCGGTCTTGGTGACTGAGTTGAGTCCACGGTAATCCACACAGAACCGAAGTTCTGGTGTGGTGCCCGGGGGGCCGCTTTCGGCACCAACACTACCGGACTAGCCCAAGGGCTACTGGAAGGCTCAATCACCCCCAGTTCTAGCATCTTGACAACCTCACCCTGGATACTAGCCTTGACCTTATCGGACAGCCGGTAAGACTTGTTCTTTACTGGCGGACTGTCCCCTGTGTCCACATCATGGGTACACAGGTGCGTGATTCCAGGCGTGAGGGAAAACAACGAGGCGTACTGCCCCAAGACCTGGCGGCAGTCCCTCTGTTGCTCTGGGGTCAAGGATGGGGCGAGGACTACTCCCTCTACCGAACCATCCTTCTCATGGGCCGCCAGAAGGTCTGGCAGAGGCTCACTCTCCTCCTCCTCACTTCCATCCATTATCATCAAGAGAGTGAGCTCGGAACGCTCCTGGTGTGGCTTCAGGCGGTTGACGTGGAGCACCCTGTGGGGTTGACGGGGGTCTTCATGTCGACGACATACGTGGTCTGGCCTTTCCTTTCCAAGATCTCAAACGGCCCAGTCCACCGGTCCTGGAGGGCGCTAAGCTCTCCTGGCTCCATGACCCACACCTTCTGTCCAGCGTCTAACTCTACCGTCCGCGCGTTCCGGTCATACCATTGCTTCATGACGGCCTGACTCGCCTCTAAGTTGTCCGAGGCCTCCTTCCACAGCTTGGCCACTTGGCTGCGGAACGCCAGCATATAGCTGACCACATCACGGGGAAGCTTCGAGGAAGACTTCTCCCACCCCTCTTTGACAAGACTGAGGGGCCCCCGAACGGGGTGGCCATAGAGCAGCTCAAAGGGGCTGAAACCAACCCCTTCTGCGGCACCTCTCGGTAGGAGAAGAGCAGACAGGGTTAGAGGACGTCCCACTTTCTTCTCAAGTCCTCGGGTAGGCTCCTGATCATCCCCTTCAAGGTTTTGTTGAAACGCTCCACGAGCCCGTTCGTCTGGGGGTGGTAAGGAGTGGAGAACCGGTAGGTCACTCCACACTCCTTCCACATGGCCTGCATGTAGGCCGACATGAAATTCGTGCCCCTATCTGACACCACGACCTTGGGGAATCCCACTCGGGTAAAAATCCCCATGAGGGCCCGCGCCACCACCGGTGCTGTGATGGTCCTCAGAGGGATTGCCTCTGGGTACCGGGTGGCGTGGTCTACTAGCACCAAAATGAACCTATGCCCAGCAGAAGTCGACGGATCCAACGGCCCGACAATGTCAATCCCCACTCGCTCAAAAGGGGTATCGACCACTGGGAGAGGTTCTAGAGGGACCTTTACCTTAGTCCCTGTCTTGCCGCTCGCTTGGCAAGTGGTGCAGGTCTTGCAAAACGTGTCAGAAGTGACGCGCATCCTGGGCCAGTAAAAATGTGGGACCAAGCGTGCAAACGTCTTGTCCTGGTCCAGGTGTCCTGCTAGTGGTATCTCATGCGCCAACTCTAGCAGAAAGGCTCGGTAGCATTGGGGGACCACCACGGCCCTTGAGGACCCATGCACCGGAGCCTTAGGCTCACTGTAGAGGAGACCATCCTCCCAGTAGACATGGTAATTACCAGTCTCTGTTCCAGCTCCTTGGGCTTCGGCCTGTTGCCGTATGCCATCAAGCGTAGGGCACTCCCTCTGTGCCCGGCAAAATTCTTCCCGGGTAGGCCCTCCTTCCACCTGCCACTCTGCAGGGGTCGGCAGGTCCCCCACGGGAAAACCAACCACCTCAGCGGACTCCGGGGTCACCTCCCGGGCTCCCCATCCATCTCACCGGGTGTCTCCTCCCGGACATCTCCTCGTCCAGCAGTGGGCTGGGCCATTATTTCAGGCTCCAACCCGGGCTGAGTTCCTTGTCGGGCAGCCATGGACCGCGTGATAACGCAAGTCCATCCTGGCAACCCCAACATCTCAGCATGGGCATTGAACTCTACCTCTCTCCAGGCAGTATGTTCCAAGTCGTTGCCCAGCAGACAGTCAACTGGCATGGCAGGGCTCACCGCAACCTTCATCAGACCTGACACTCCTCCCCACTCAAAGGGAACTTGGGCCACGGGGTAATGACCCAGGCTATTATCAGCCATCACAACCGGGTGGAACTCCTCAGGAATCACCTGCTCTGGGGACACCAGCTGACGTCTCACCATCGTCATGCTGGCACCTGTGTCCCTCAGAGCCTCCACCTCCTCCCCGTTCACCAGGACCCTCTGCCGATACTTGGCAGTGTTCTCGGGTACCTGAACCCGTGGGATGATCTCTCTATCCCCCAGGGAAACTAAGGTCAAGCCTGTCCACTCACCTCCCCTACCTAGGGACAACTCTTCCCCAAGCGCTACACTGGCCACCCCGGGGCTCTTACCTCCTGTGGGGGCTGGGGTTCTCTTGCGACACTGGGGATCCCCCTTGTAGTGTCCAACCTCCCCGCACTCGTAGCACCGGACAGTTCTGGGCTGCTGACTCCTGTCAGGGTAAGTGGGTTTCTGGTATCCAGATTGGGATGGGGAACCTACCCCTTTCCCAGGCGGTCTATTTTGGGGACCTTTAAAGAACTCCCTCTTTTTATCTCCCCCCTCTTTCTTCTGGGGGAACCCCTGTCCACCTTTCGGGGATCCGCCCGGCTCCCTTGTGGGACACCCGAGTGCTGACCCACGTGTCTGCCTCCTCTGCAAGCTCCCTAGGATTGGTCAGCTTGCGGTCCACCAAGTACTGGCGCAGCTCCGGAAAACATTTCTCGAGGAGGTGCTCTCTCAAAAACAGGTCGTACAGCCCAGTGTAATTGTCAATGTTGCTGCCACGTACCCACCCCTCCAATGCCTTCCGGGCATAATCATAAAAATCCACCCAGTTTTGTGTGTTGAGCTTGTGGCTGTTGCAGAACTTTTGGCGGTACTTCTCTGGGGTGAGGCCGAACTTCCTGAGCAGGGCCTCCTTCATGATAGGGTAGTTGGTCTTCTCCCCCTTATCTAAAGTTAAAAGTGTGTCCCTTACTGGTGGAGGTATGTACCTGTAGAGACCTCCCCCCAGTAGCTCTCAGGAACTCTATGGGCCACCAAAGCTACCTCGTACGCCGCCAACCACTTGTCGATGTCATCACCCACACTAAAGCTGGCTATCACCTCCCTGGGTAGATAAAATTTGGGCTCCTGTGGAACCCCAGCAGGTACGCTGCCACCATTTCCTTTGCCTTCCATCTCCATCTGCAAGGTTCGGAGCTCTAGTTCTTTCAGGCTAAGCTCATGTGCAAGCCTCCTTTCCTCCATGGCTAGCCTTGCCTGCTCTCCCTCCCTTTCCATCCTAGCCAACTCTAATGTCAATTGCCTCTGCTCCCTCCTGTCCTTGAATTCCTCTGCTGACAAACTCCCCCTGACGCACTACTGCCTGCCCTGGAACGTCTTCCTGGCAACACATTCTCGCTGACGTCAATGTTCAGTAGGCTCAGTTCTCCTGGGTCGTCTGCCTCCCTCTGCTCCTCATCCCCTCTTCCCCCGGGTGGGCCATTACCCATGCCCTCAAAGCTTTCTGAAGCACCTCCTTCCTGGCACCTCGCTTGACGGCCACCCCCTCTCTAGGCAGAACTCCTTGAGCTGTGTCACCGTGTACCTCTCTAGGTCGGCTAACTCAAACTCCATCCTCCTAGGTGGGGTCCCAGACAATTTAAGGAAGGGGTTCTAAATGGTAGGTAGCAGGTCTAACGCAGGACTAATACAATCGGCAATCACAATAGAATTCCTTGTTCTTATTTTTCACTAGGTGTCGAATTGCGGCGCACACTGAGTCACTGTAGGGTGCTGCACAAACACCAGTCCTTATCCCACCGCTGAACACCAATGTTGGAACCGGAGTTACCGAGTCCGTTACGGTAGCATGGCGCAAAGCGGGGAAGGCACGCGAAGGCAATGTGTAAGGCAGTTGTGCAGCACACTCTTACCTTGACTCAGAAATGCGGAGCAATAACAGGACACCACACCAGGCTTGCGTAGTTAAAATCAAGTTCCTTTATGTCAATCAAGGTTGCATCAGATTAGGCAGATTATTTCAACTTTACATTGCATTTTGTTAACTGGTGCACATTCTTCTTAAAAAGACCCTCAACAGTGTAGGCCACTAAAAGGCCGCAGGAATCATCTCCTAAAAACACAGCACCAATAATGATTACCGGGTGCACTAAGAAATCAGGGCCTAGAACATGCAAAACACTTCAGGCATATTAAAATCCCTTGCAAATAGGCACATACATCAGGCTTAGATAATCATTACAGCATGCGGGACAATATGCGGGAGGAAATCCTAGAGGGAACCACTCAACATGTCCAGCAACTGGGGCTTCCCTATGATGGAGGATCCCTATGTCTCTCAGGGGAGGTGAGGGTTAAATTAGGCTTGGCCCCCTTCTCACCGGGGCCTCGCCTGGTACAAAATGTTAGTGAGGGCTCTTCCCTCGTTAATCCCCTGGGAATGCTGGCCCCCGGCCCCCAGGGGCTTGATCTAGAGCCCTAGGGGCCTCCCGGGCTCACCTGCGGTGATGTGGCTGGTCGCTCTGCTGCTCGACTGACTCCCTCCCGGGCCAGCCCTCTGATGGGCGGGGCGGGGCCCGGAGCGAGTTCCACGGCCCTCCGGCCGGCGTTGCAGAGCTTCGCCGAGGCTGTGGAGCCTCTTTCTTCTGTCGCGGGTCGTTGGGGGCCGGTATCGCACTCCTCCGGCCCCCGTGGAGTCAGCGGTGCGTGAAGGGAAAGGGAGCGGGAGCCGGCAGTCCTTCGCAGACGGCTCCCCGCTTCCCTCTGCTGCACACGGAGTTCTCCTTCCTCCGTACGCGCTGGGGGGGCGGGCCTTGTACGCCGCCCAATCCCTGCGCGGCTTGAGATGTCTTCCAGGGGCTCCCGCTGGCAGTGGAGCCCCTCCGGCGTCACTCTTCTGCTGGCTCCGGCGGGGCCAATCACGTCGCTCTTCTGCTGGCTCCGGCGGGGCCAATCACGTCGCGGCCTTTTCGGGGGCGCGACCTATGACGCGGTCGGCATCCCTGGTCCCACGGCGACGGCGCTAGCGGGCCTCGAGGCCTACGAAGGCAGCAGTCCTCTTCACGCGGCCCTCCTGG
The DNA here is from genome assembly GCA_963921515.1 of Calotriton arnoldi. Classification (NCBI taxonomy): domain Eukaryota; kingdom Metazoa; phylum Chordata; class Amphibia; order Caudata; family Salamandridae; genus Calotriton; species Calotriton arnoldi. Next base: position 441,748 of record CAWUFW010012649.1, on the reverse strand, counting down.
GCTGCGACGGCGTCTTTCTTGGCCGCGACTTCGGCGGTAGGGCTCTCGGGCCCGGCGGTGACCTTTGGGGGATTCGGTGAGGGCGCGGACGGCGCACCTCACCACACGCACTCAAGGGGGGGAGGTCTCCCTCACCTCAGCACCTCTTCTTCTCACGGCGGCGGCGGCGATTCAGTCACAAGGTCAGTGACTGGGGTGACAATTTCTCCCACGTGGAGTTGAAGCGCGGGCGCGCTGACAGCCTATACACAGGGCTGTGTGGGAAGGGTTCGTGGGGACAGTCCAGCTGCCGGTCTGGGTAGATAGGGGGGAAGGTCTAGCGCTTAGGACACAGCGCTTCGCCTCGTGATCCCCATTCGAAGATTCAGCTTGAGTTCCTGTTACTCTTGGTTTCAGGCTCCTGCGAGGAGCTTCTTGTCAGAAGTGGCTTAGGGTAATGTCCGTGACAAGCGTTTCTTGTCAGAGAGTTCTTCTTATGAGGGGGGGGGGGGGTTGTGAGTTGGTGGTTCTGGGGTTGCTTGATGTTCCTCCCAGCACACTGAAGGTGGTTCCCTGGGTCCCCTCACACTGGGCAAGGTCAGTGGGTGGTGGGCGTTCCTCAGCTATCTTACTTCAGCAGGGCCTCAGCCCTGTCAGCAGCAGTAGTGTAGGTCTCCCCCCTAGGCCCTAAAGCCTATACTCCGGCGCAGGTTCTCCCAGGTTCAGCGGTGCCTCAACCTAACTGACTAAAAGGTTTTCTCTCCAAGCCTCTTATACCCCTAGGTCAGGTGACCCTCCTAAAGGCGGCAAAACGTAACTCCTCCCACAGCCCGGAAGGTTCTGGAACCTTCCACCTACCTAGCTATGTGGCCCAGAGGCGGGGACGGGATGGATACTGTATCCCTATGTCCCAGCCTGACTCTGGCTACTAGCGTGTATGTGTGTAAGGCCCTTCTGCAGTAGCAGGGGCCTGTGGCAGCCATCTTTAGTGAGAGAGCACCTGCACCTCAGCACTGACCAGCAGTGGCAAGGCGCCCGGAGACCTAGGTCCAGTAAAAATATGGTGGCAAAAAATGAGGCGCAAAAGGGAAAAAAAACAGGGCAAGACCACCCTAGGGCTGACAGGTCTAACATTGTGCAGATACTTTAGGGGTGTCTTGGTGGGATAAAGAGATGGCAGCAGAATTCCTCACACCAGATGGGGGATGAGGGCATGTGTCCAGTCTATTAAGATGACATCTATTCCCTTAGGCTTCATGCTTGCGCCTAGTCTGGCTTACTCTCTCCCTAAATAAATCAACATTTGTATGCCCCACCCACCTCACTGATGGGGGATTTCCCGCTTATCATGTCAGTGTGCCTGTGAGGTGTACTGGAGCTACAAGAACCACTTTACTTGTTGAGAGTTAGAAACTGCTATTCACAGGGCTAGACTCCCACCAGCTCAGCTGTATTTATTACAGAATGGACCACAAACAGCAAAAGAAAGACAGGAAATGAGGGGACACAGGCGTTTTCTCTATTGAAACCCTCTTTACCTCCATCTCGATGTTGACATCTGTTGTCAGCATAAGCCTTGCAATCTCCTTCCCAGGTCACCGAAGCATCTTCTGTGGCAAGGAAACTATCAGGTACCAAGCGAAGCACTGCAGTTACACTAACCCTGGGCGTAGTTCGCGTAGTAGCGCTACGCGAAGTGCACTTCGCACTACGCGAGCTACACGTAGCACTACGCGAACTGCGTAGTGCGGAAGGAAATGTTGTTCGCAATGATTGCACAGTGCCGGATGCTTGTCCTCACTGTGCAATCATTGCAAACGGCATCTTGCACAGTGCAAGCGGTCGTTTTCTGCCGCTCGAGTATATTTGTACTTGAGTTGCAGTTTTCTCAACGCGGACTGGTAGTTTCTCATCGCGAGCGGTCGCGAGCATACGCGATCACTCGCAATGAGAAACCTGATCTCCCCGCGTTGAGAATCTCGCCGGGAGGTTTATTTTCCACGCTCGCGTTCGGCAACTTGATGTTGCTGATCGCGAACGAGGAAAAAGTCTCGCCGGGATGTCATATTGCTCGCTCGCGGTCGCCAACTTGAAGTTGAGGACCGTGAACAAGCAAAAAATGCCTGCTACGCGTTTTTCCACTGTGCTACATGCAATTCGCGTAGCGCGTAGTTGCGCAAACTACGCAAACTACGCGAGCGTAGCATAGTTTTCCACCCAGGCCTAAGTTACACTACACTCCCTTGGAAAATTAAGCAGGGGACATGATCCTTTTCTTAGGACATAAAGATGTTAACCTTATAATCTTCCATTGAATTGTATATAAAGACTTTATAACAACCTGCACTCTGATAATCAACATCTTCTACAATAACAGCACAAATTATTGTTGGGCTATGAAGGCACATTGTTTGTCAGCTCTGCTGTTAACACACCATCGATGTTGCATTTCGCGATTCCACCAAAGTATTCCATGGATTCTGGATTGACAAACACAATGGATAAAGAGATTGAGGTAGTTGCTGTCAGGCACTGACCAACGGCGCCTGCATTACGCGGAGGTTACGTGGCAAGGCCCGCGTACTACAATTCCCAGAGGGCCGTCCTTCTGGGAGGGGCTAAAAACGTATATACGGAGGAGACGCGCGACGAGCGGTGCGCGTAATTCTATTGAAGAAATCTGTTTTGGGAGAAGCAGCGCTGCCGCGCTGCTCGTAGGAGTTCTATTGGCGGCTATTCAGGGGAGGAGAGTCACTGGAGGAAGCACATCGATGACCGCGGAGGACCGGAGCCACGGACGTCTCTCTCGGCCTCGTAGACGACGGTCTACCCTCCGTCTTGCTTGCGCGAGAGGATTTCTCATGTTCCTCACAGGATTTTCAACTAGCCTGGAAAGAAGAGGAGGACATGATTAAACACCCTTCCCTTTCAGGGCCGTATTAGTAGCAGCTTCTCGGCTTTCTTGTGGCTCGTTCTGCTGAACCTTCACCTCCTCGGGGTGGCAACTTTCAGGTACCGTGGAGAGAGTAGTTTGTTGTGTCTGGATCGCTACATTGCTTTACTGTTTATCGTAAATGTGGAAGGAATACTGCCGATGCATATCAAAGGAGTTATTTGATATTAAGGGAGAAGGAAAGACATTAGAGTCAAGAGAAACTATTGACTTTGCCCATCGTTTTTCTTTATTATTGTGCTAAAGACAATACCAGTGGTCTATCCGTTCTACTCAAACAAAACCCTTGGTTTTCCTCCAAAAGGCACTAGCCGGGGAATCTTTTTCTTTACTTCTTTTCCACTGGTCTTCTTCTGCAGAATGTGGGAGTGCTGGAGGGGTATGTACGCGTTCTGTTTATTTCCTACAGTAGGAAAGTAGGAAGTGGGAATGGATGACACTGATCATTGTTTTGTTATTATAGGTACCCACTCTTCCAGGTTGAGAGAAGCATCTTGCCTGGAAAGAAGATAGGGACACAACCATAGTTGTTTGTGTTCCAGGTAATAGAGGCTGTAGTGAGACGTAATGAGAGCAGTCTTGTTGTTTGAACTGTAGTAATCCTGTGTTTTCTGTTTACAGGTATCCCAATCCCCCGCTGTTCCTACCATAATTCCTTTCCCCCGCTTGATCACCTCAATACTCTGTGTATGAAACGTCAGAGTTGGGGATATCAGGAGATGGACCCCTTTGTGCATCGCCCGGACCCTGAGGAGTACCTGTGGTCATTACAGAATTACGCGCCCACGAATTTAACTCCTCCCGGTTAGGGCGATTCACGGAGATGGCGTCCTTGGACGAAGTGCTGCAAGCGCTGGTAGCAGTCCAGCAAGAGTTAGCAGCATCAAGAGCAGAAACCGCTGCGCTTAGGGATAGAGTTGATAGACAGTCTAGGAACCCATTCGACGCAGCAACGTCGCAGATACAGGTGAACGTGCCCCCTCCTATTCCTCTAGCTAGCCCTGAGAGGTATTCAGGGCACCCCCTGAACATACAGACCTTTTTGACCCAGATCATGTTGCACTTCTCATGTAAGCCGGCTTCCTTTCCCAACAACCATTCAAGGGTGGCTTTTGCCATTTCATATCTCACAGGAGATGCGGCAAACTGGGCAGTACCATTGGTGAAGTACGATGACCCTATACTCTCGAATTGGAACGCTTTCCGCCGAGAATTCGAAAGGGTGTTTGACCGCCGAGCTACCACGTTTAGTGCTGATAGGGAGTTGTTGGAGCTAAGGCAGGGAGAGAATGACTTGATCACGTATTTGACCTCGTTTAATAGATTGATCGCAGAAACAGCTTGGCCCGAGGAGAAGAGGATGTCGTTATACTACCATGGACTGAGTGAGGAGATGAAGGATGTGTTAGCGCAAATTGACCCTCAGCCCACCACGTATACCGGCTTAATGAATCTCACGTTACGTTTAGACCATCGGATAGCGGAGAGAAGAGGAGGAGAGCGTAGGAGGAGTGAAAAAGCCTATGCTCATTCAGAGAAGGATACTAGGCCAGCCTCTCAAGCTAGTGAGTCAGGGACTGAACCCATGGATGTGGGGGCTATCAGAGCGCCACTGACGAAAGCAGAGAGAGAGAGCCGCAGGGCACAGGGTCTCTGTATGTACTGCGGAAAGAAAGGTCATTACGTGCGGGAATGCCCACATAAGCCCAAGAGAAAAAGTCCCTTTTATTCTAGCAAAAAGGTGGCAGTCGTGGCAGTACATAACACAGGAGACGAGGAGGTGACTTCTGAGACAAGTCTGGCCAAAGAAAAGCCCCAGTTAGTGGGCCTAAATTTGCCTTCGTTGTCTGTCACCGAGCTAAAGAGCACGGAATCACATATCGTGTTGTCCATGCTCCTTACGACGGGGCAACAAAACCATCACGTTTGGGTGATGATTGATTCCGGTGCCACTGGATCTTTATCGATTATGGATTAGTACAACGATTAGGCTTACAAAGCATTGCCAGGGAGAAACCCGAAAGAGTGTTGGCCGTGGATGGTACACCCCTTAAATCCGGACCCATCAAGGAACACACTGAAAAAGTGGGGCTTATTCTAAAAGGGGGCCTTCAGGACCATGTAGAAGACCTAACTTTGAATATTATTGAGGCACCTCAGTACGAGGTAATATTGGGCATGCCTTGGTTATGGCAGCATTACCCCACCATCGACTGGAAAATGAAAACTGTGGTTTTCCAGTCTGAAGAGTGCCAAGCCAGGTGCATGCGTGCTTCTTGCCCCCATACTATAGCTCTCACCCATGCTTTCCACATCGCCACTGCTGCGGAGAAAGAAACAGTGCTTCCCTCTGAGTATGCCCTCTATAGGGGGTTTTTTGTGTGAGGCCAAAGCAGAAGTCCTACCTCCTCACCGCAGCTACGACTGTCAGATAGACCTGATTGCGGGAGCTACCGTCCCGTCCTGTAGGGTCTATGCCTTGTCCGAACCGGAGACTAAACACCTGCGAGAATACCTGGAACATTTTGTGGACATAGGCTTTATAAGACCCTCTCGCTCCCCGGCCGCCTCTCCACTTTTTTTCATAGCAAAAGCCAATGGGGAGCTCAGAACGTGTATTGATTACTGCATGTTAAACAAAAACACTGTTAGAAATCGATACCCTCTTCCGCTCATCCCAGTGTTATTGGATCAGGTGAGGGAGGCCAACGTTTACACCAAGCTAGATCTCAGGGGGGCCTATCATTTGGTTCGGATCCGTGAAGGGGATGAGTGGAAGACGGCTTTTAAGACGCGTTACGGGTTGTTTGAGTACTTGGTTATGCCCTTCGGGCTTTGTAACGCCCCAGTGGCCTTTCAGTACTTCCTCAATGACGTGCTCAAGGAGTATGTGGACAGATTTGTGGTCGTTTACATCGACGACATCCTGATATATTCCCCTGACCAGGAGATGCATGTGCAACATGTTGCATTGATACTGCAGAGGCTACAGGAGCACAGCTTGTTTTGCAAACTGAGCAAATGCGAGTTTAGCGTAACGGAGGTCGAGTTCCTGGGGGTTATGCTGAGTCCCAGGGGTCTATGTATGGCGGGGAGAAAGGTACAGGCGGTTCAGGAGTGGCCTGTTCCCAAGAGTGTGAGGGATGTACAGTGTTTTCTGGGTTTCTCCAACTACTACAGGAGATTCATTTCTCACTTTTCCCAGCTGGTCTCTCCCTTGACACGCCTCTTGAGGAAGGGGGTGCCCTTTCTGTGGAACACAGAGGCCATGAATGCCTTCATCCAACTGAAGAAGGCGTTTTGTACTGCACCAATCCTAAAACATCCGCAGGCAGGTATTCCGTTCATCGTGGAGGCCGACGCATCGGATATAGCGGTAGGAGCTGTGTTGTCACAACGTGATGAACAAACGGGATAACTACATCCAGTGGCCTTCTTGTCCCGGAAACTGAACACAGCGGAACTCAACTATACCGTGGCCGAAAAGGAGCTTTTGGCCATCAAGAAGGCGTTTCAAGAGTGGAGACACTATCTATGGGGGGCTCACCATCCGGTCACAGTCTACACCGACCACCGAAACCTCCAATACATGAAGACAGCGAGACAACTCACCCAGAGACAGATGCGGTGGATGTTGTTTTTTGCCGAATATGACTTCGTGGTCACATTTCGTCCTGGGTCGGAAAACAGAAAAGCAGACTCGTTGTCTCGCCAAGAGGGCGTGACTACACCACGGCAGGGGATCACCGAGGCGATTGTCAGTCCTGAGAGGGTGCTATGCACCATAACAGTGGAACATTTCCTGGACGCTGTCATAAAACATCAATCCTTTGCTCGGTGGCAGACATGGGCAGAACAGAGTAAACATCGAACGCTCAAACATGGTGTACCACTGTACAAGAACCGATTGTACCTACCTTCGCAAGAACTTAGGCTGAAGGCGTTTAATTGGTGTCATGATGCTCTGCTGGCGGGCCACCCAGGTAGTAAAAAGACCTTACACTTGGTACAGCGACAATTCTGGTGGGAAGACGTGGCTCAGGACGTTAACCAATGGGTATCTCAATACGTGTGCGCGGGCAAAAGGGGAACATTCCAAAGCTAAGGGCAAACTGATGCCAATGCCCACACCCTCACAACCATGGCAAACGATCAGCATGGACTTTGTTGTAGGACTGCCAGTGGACCAGGGATACAACGCCATTTTGGTTGTTATAGATAGCCTCACTAAGATGGGTCATTTTATCCCCTGCAAGAATCTACCTACTGCAGGACAAACTGCCCAGTTGCTCCTGTCACAAGTAGTTCATTTACACGGCTTCCCAAGGGTCATCGTGTCAGACAGAGGTCCTCAATTCATCGCTAGATTCTGGCGTATGTGGTGTAAGGCCCTTCAAATAGAGGTGGCTATGTCTACTAGCTTCCATCCACAGACCGACGGCCAAACAGAGCGGTTGAACCAAACTCTCAAGAAGTATCTGCGGTGTTACTCCAAAGAAGCAACGGATTCATGGGTGTCTCTGTTATGGCTAGCGGAACTGTCATACAACAACGCCTGGCACAGTTCCATAAAAGAAACACCGTTCAGAGCCAATATGGGGTTTCATGCTAAAACACTGCCTCTACCCATCCCCAGTGAGATAGAAAATCAACCTACGGTCATGTCTCAGATAAAGAACCTGCAAGCCATGCACAGGAAGGTGCAAAACAACCTGAAACGGGCCAAGGTGACTTACAAGAAGTGGGAGGATCGACACCATCTCGAGGATCCCAGTTATCAGCCAGGCGACAGGGTATGGCTTTCCACGAGAAACATCCGTTTCAGAGTGCGCAGTGTGTTCCACCCTAAGTTCATAGGTCCGTATACCGTCGTTCGTAAGATCAACCCTGTGGCGTACAGGCTAAGGCTGCCCGCTTCTCTACGGATCCATCCGGTATTCCACTGTAGCCTGTTGAAACCAGCGGTGGGTGCCAGACGCAGAACAGTGCCTCCAGTGGTCAGGGATGGTCAGCTGGAATACGAAGTGCGACGCATCCTGGATTCCAGGTACCGAAGAGGGGGGCTGTGGTACCTAGTCTCCTGGAAAGGATTCCCATCGGAGGACGACTCCTGGGAGCCAAGTGCGAACGTCCACGCCCCGCTTGCCGTCCGGATGTTCCATTCCCGTAACCCAGGCAAACCTGGCTCTAGGAGGCGCATGGGAGGAGGGCGTACTGTCAGGCACTGACCAACGGCGCCTGCATTACGCGGAGGTTACGTGGCAAGGCCCGCGTACTACAATTCCCAGAGGGCTGTCCTTCTGGGAGGGGCTAAAAACGTATATACGGATGTTAGAAATGGGATCTCTAGTTGGCAAGGGCTTGCACCTTTGTCCAAGTAGGGACCCTTCTTCCTAGTCAGGGTAAGGGTGTTACACTCGTGAAGTAACCCCTGCTCACCCTCGTGGTAGCTTGGCACGAGCAGTCAGGCTTAATTCAGAGGCAGTGTGTAAAGCATTTGCACATAACCAGCAGTAATACAGTGTAAGCACTACAAACGGACACCACACCAGTTTAGAAAAATAACCAATATTTTATATACTCAAGACAAGACCAATTACGACAAAAATCCACAATACTATACTTTAAAAATGAATGCTTGATAAGGTACTTCTTCTTTGCAGGAATAGTTCAAAAACAAAGTTCGTACGAGTCGGTAGCTCCGTCCGAGCCTACCGCGATGCTGAAAACCACAGAGTCTAACAGTTCCAGCCGACCGTGTCGATACGGGCCAGCAGAGTCGTGAACAGACTCGGTCACAGTACCTTTCTCGTTGTGGCTGGTACGGAGTGTACGAGCCGGTCGGGGTTCGTCGCGGTTGCGGTGCAAGACGGAGCGATGCAAGGTGCGGTGTCCCTCGATGCGGTGCAGGCAGCGGCTCGATGAGCGTCGTGCAGATGGAGTCGGTGAGTCCAAGGCGTGCGATGCAGGGTGAGACGATGCTCGATGCGGTGCTGACAGGTTGCGATGCAGGCGACCAAGCCGGAGTGCGGGAGCTGGTGTCGGACAGAGGTGCGATTCGGAGCGGTGCGTCGCTGACGTGCGAGCGGTGCCCCAAATGCGATGCGGTCACGACTCTTGAGCCAGTTGCAGCGACCACGTCGGTCGGGTCCGGCTGGTTCAGTGAAGCGATGCGATGCGAACTGCGGTGCCCACAGGTCACGGTGCAAACAGCGGCTCGGTGTTGGCGGCGTCGGACGTCGCCCACGGTGAAACCAGGGTTGCGATGCGAAGCGGGGCGATGCGGTCTGCGGTGCAAACAGGTCACCGGCCAGGGATGGATTCGGTTGATGGAGTCGGTTGCAGTTCCCTTCCTCTGTGGCAACTGAAACAGCGTTCCAGAAGCGGTACCCAGAGGCTTGTGAAGTCTTTGTAGTCCCTGAGACTTCTTAACAGGAGGCCAGCTCGGTTCCAGGCCCTTGGAGATACTCAGCACAAGTTTGTAGAAAGTTCAGTCCTTTCACTGCCCAAGGCAGAAGCAGCACCTGCAGGCCAACCCAACAAAGCAACAACACAGCAAAGGGGCAGTACTCCTCCTGGCAGCTCTTCCAGCTCTTCGTCTTGTCAGGTTCCTTGATTCCAGCGAGATCTAAATTCATGGGGTCAGGGCCCCAATATTTATATCCCAAATTCCTTTGTTCTCTGAAGGCAGAGAGGCCTTTGCCTAGTCCAAACCAGTTCTGGAGCACTTTGTTGACAAGTCTCCGTCCCTTCTTTCAGTGAGTAGGCCAGGGACATCAGACGCACCACAGGAGGTGGAGCTAGCATTGTGGAGGGAAGGCACTGTCCTATTCAGGGCCCAGGTGCAACCCCTCCCACCCATCTACATGTAGATCTTGCTATTCAGCCCTGTGCTGACTCACCCTGTCTCCTGGCATCCCCCAGCCCCTGTCACTCACACTCCAGACAAGGAATACACAACCTCGCAGAGGCAGGCTTGGATGGTTAGACAAGAAAATACCCACTTTCTACAAGGGGTATTTTCAAACACAGAATGTTAAAACCAACTTCACTAAAAGCTGCATTTTATCATTCTGAGTCCAGGCATACTAAACTCGAATTTCTGCCATGTTCCCGGGGTCAGTTAGGATTATAAGCTGTAATAATCAAAACTGCCCGTTCTGGCCTATGGGGAACAGGTAGCCTTGCAATAGTGAAAAACGAACTAGGCTGTAATTCACTATCAGGACATGCCACACACACCAGGGCATGTCCTACCTTTCGCATACAACGCACCCAGCCCACAGGGGTACCTTGGGCCTACCTTAGGGGTGACTAACATGTAGCAAAGGGAAGGTTTAGGGACTTGCAAGTGTGTGCACTTGCCAAGTCGACATGGCAGCCCCAGGCTGCGCACAGGCTCTGCGATGGCAGGCCCGAGTTACACTACGGGCTGTTTGCGTGGGTGGCACAATCCAGTGCTGCAGCCCACCAACAGCATTTGGTCTATAGGCCCTGGCACTCGCAGTGCACTTTACAAGGGACTGACACATAAACCAAATAGGCCAATCATGGAAACACCAATCCATAATATATTTTATACAGGAGCACTTGCACTTTCCAACTGGACAGCAGTGAGGAAAGTGCGCAGAATCATTACACCAGCAAAAACAGAGTAAAAAACCGGGAGGTCAGAAAGCAAAAAGTCAGGGGAAACACGCCAAAAGATGCCAAGTCTAACAACGGACGAGACGCGCGATGAGCGGTGCGCGTAATTCTATTGAAGAAATCTGTTTTGGGAGAAGCAGCGCTGCCGCGCTGCTCGTATGAGTTCTATTGGCGGCTATTCAGGGGAGGAGAGTCACTGGAGGAAGCACATCGATGACCGCGGAGGACCGGAGCCACGGACGTCTCTCTCGGCCTCGTAGACGACGGTCTACCCTCCGTCTTGCTTGCGCGAGAGGATTTCTCACGTTCCTCACAGGATTTTCAACTAGCCTGGAAAGAAGAGGAAGACATGATTAAACACCCTTCCCTTTCAGGGCCGTATTAGTAGCAGCTTCTCGGCTTTCTTGTGGCTCGTTCTGCTGAACCTTCACCTCCTCGGGGTGGCAACTTTCAGGTACCGTGGAGAGAGTAGTTTGTTGTGTCTGGATCGCTACATTGCTTTACTGTTTATCGTAAATGTGGAAGGAATACTGCCGATGCATATCAAAGGAGTTATTTGATATTAAGGGAGAAGGAAAGACATTAGAGTCAAGAGAAACTATTGACTTTGCCCATCGTTTTTCTTTATTATTGTGCTAAAGACAATACCAGTGGTCTATCCGTTCTACTCAAACAAAACCCTTGGTTTTCCTCCAAAAGGCACCAGCCGGGGAATCTTTTTTCTTTACTTCTTTTCCACTGGTCTTCTTCTGCAGAATGGGGGAGTGCTGGAGGGGTATGTACGCGTTCTGTTTATTTCCTACAGTAGGAAAGTAGGAAGTGGGAATGGATGACACTGATCATTGTTTTGTTATTATAGGTACCCACTCTTCCAGGTTGAGAGAAGCATCTTGCCTGGAAAAGAAGATAGGGACACAACCATAGCTGTTTGTGTTCCAGGTAATAGAGGCTGTAGTGAGACGTAATGAGAGCAGTCTTGTTGTTTGAACTGTAGTAATCCTGTGTTTTCTGTTTACAGGTATCCCACTCCCCCGCTGTTCCTACCCTAATTCCTTTCCCCCGCTTGATCACCTCAATACTCTGTGTATGAAACGTCAGAGTTGGGGATATCAGGAGGTGGACCCCTTTGTGCATCGCCCGGACCCTGAGGAGTACCTGTGGTCATTACAGTTGCAGTCTGAAGAGATATAAGCTTCTGCCCAGCCTACACCAAACATGTCATGCAGCCCTTGGACACCAGAACTGGTGCTGGTGGCGTAGTCACAGAAGGGAATAAGAACTATGCATTGTAAAACTGCCCCACCACTAAGCCTGAGGTCTGGATGACGAGTGTAGGCGCATGATGCAGCCATTCGGACTACTCCTACATCCCGGCTGCTGCTGCAATAGCCTTGTTGAGATGACTATCATGTTGAAGGCTTCTGGCTTTGGGGCCATAGAGTGGTTGGGTGGTAGAAAGTTGGGTCTTCCCCCTTTTTAAAAAAAAAAAACAAACACCTGTTTTTATTTTTATTTAAGGTAACCAAAAAACATAAAATAACCAAATAATAGTCAGCAGTTACATTTCTCACTTCTCCCACAAATGTGTAATAGATAGGAAATACAGTTGGTAGGAATACAGAATATATAACATTACGTCTCTCTATTTCTAGGTCTCCTGCTCTGTTCTCTGCCTCACAGTGGTTGTCGCATGCCTCCTTCAATAGAATCGCGTCCCGGGGCACTGGGTTCCACTCTAACCAAATCCTGTGAAATCAGTTGTGTAGTATCTGCGTCCCCATTCTCCATCTCCAAATCATAATATCTTAGCCAAGGTTGCCAGATCTTCCGAAATTTCTTGGGACACCCTCTTGCCTGGTATGCCTCTTTCCGCCCCCATGTACATGTCCATGCCGGTCCTCCACTCTTTCATTGTAGGCGGGTCAGCTCTTCCCCAGTGCCTGGCTATGTCCCGTTTAGCTACTATTAGTCCTAGGTTACTTAACAAGAGGTTGTATCTGGGCAAATCGACATCCGTGTGCACCCCCAGTAGGACGTATTTGGGGTCCATCGGGATTTGTGTCAAGTATATTATTTAGTTCTTTCACTATCCGCGCCCAGTAACTATGAATTATGGAGCAATCCCATAAAGTATGAATATAGGAGCCCCTCTCTGTTTTGCATCGTAAGCACTCTGGCGTCTCGGCCCGACCCATTGTGTGAAGTCTCGCCCTGTCATAGTACACTCTATGTAATATCTTGAACTGAATCAGTCTTAGCCTAAGTTTTATTGCCACTTCTCTAGGGTGCATCAGGGCAGTTTCCCAGTCTATGTCCTCTAGCTTGCCTGTTGTAGTCTCCCATTTACTTCTAAGTGCAAGAAGATTGTCGGGCGTATTGTTTATTAAAGTCTTATATGTCCACGAGACTGCCTTTTCAGTAATCTCCTCTTGGAGCAGCCTTCCTTCTAGTGGAGCATATTCAGGGAGATCGGCAATGTCAGGAGTCTGCGTCCTCCAGGCATGTCGGAGCTGAATGTATTTGTAATATTGTCTATCTGACAGATTATATTCATCTTGTAATTGTGCAAAGGTTATCAACTCCCTGTGTCTAATAATGTCCCCCAGAGTAGTGATCCCGATGTTATCCCAACCCTTAAACCCCGGTAGTTTTGCTACCTCCTGCAACCGCTTACCCTCCCATAAGGGGGTAGCCCTTGTCAGTCTTTTTCCCCATTTCATTTGACGTTCTGCTTCTTTCCAGGCTTCTATTACTCTCTGTGTAGCCGGTAGTAGGCCCCGCATTCCACAACCTCCATATATGTAATGTAGGTAGGAGTGTTTCTGAAATTGAAGTCTCTCTAGAGCATATGTAGGGTGATCTCCGGGTGCATGTCCCCATTCGTTGAGTACTATGAGGTGGGCAGCCTGGTAATATGCCCGGATATCTGGTAGCGCTATTCCCCCATTGTATTGACTACTTTGCAATGTTTGTAGTGCTACTCTGGGGTGTCCTCCGTCCCACAATAACGTGCGGACTTGGTCATTTATTGCTCGAAAAATTGCCTCCGGAATCTTATGGTTGGTGTTTTGGAGGATATATAAAAGCTTTGGCATTGTGATCATTTTGTACATAGCTGCCCGTCCGAGTAGTGTCAACGGGAGGCGCCGCCATCTAGCGACGTCTTCCCGAAATTCCACTAGGATACGTTGAATATTATGGGTGAGACAATCCGCGTCATTAATGGAAATATACAGACCCAGATATTTGAAACCCTCAGTTGCTACAGGTAGACGCAGTGGTATGAGGTGTGTGTTAGCCGGGCCGCTAACCGGATATATGATGGATTTCCCCCAGTTAATGTTATATCCAGCTCGCTTGCCATAGTCTGTAACTAATTTAAACACGACAGGAAGTGTTGTGTCCGGACTGGCAATATACAATAGGATATCATCAGCATAGAGGGAAATTCGTTCCTCTCTCAGCTGCCCCTCCTCGTTCTGGAATCCCTTCAGTGCTGGGTGCGCTCTGATTAAGCATGCCAATGGTTCGAGAACCAGTGCGAAGAGCAGAGGGGACAGTGGGCACCCCTGCCTGGTCCCTCGCTGGATGGAGAAGATCGCTGATTTGACTCCATTAACCTTAACTCTAGCGCTAGGGTTTGTATATAATAAATCTATCCACGACCGGAAGGCACTCCCAAGCCCAACTTTCATAAGTACTTGCCTCATAAAAGGCCAATGAACCGTATCGAATGCCTTTTCTGCGTCGAGTGAGAGAAGCGTCCAGGGCCTGTCTCCCCTTTTAGCCATATCCATCCAGTTGGCCAATCTACGTAGGTGACGACGTTTGGAGCGTTTGGGCATAAAGCCCGATTGATCCTTGTGTATCAATGATGTAATAATTGTCAGCAGTTGTGTGGCAAGCATAGAGGCTAAAATCTTGGTCTCAATATTCAAAAGCGAGATTGGGCTGTAGGACCCACAGTCTTCCGGGGCCTTGCCGGGTTTTGGTATAACCACCACCGTGGCTTGGCGAAGATCTGGGGATAAAGTTCCCGCCTCCCTGGCTGCCAAAAGCATTCTTAATATATATGGGATCAGCAAACTATTAGTTCGTTTGAAAAATTCCCCAGGTAACCCATTGGGACGCGGGGCTTTCCCTGATTTTTGTTTGACAATGGCGGCTTGTACCTCTTCTAAAGTGAACTCTGCGTCTAAGGTGTCTGCGTCCTCCCTACACAGAGTGGGCATTTCAATTTCGCAAAGGTTGCTACTGATATCGTCCTCGTCAACCATTACCTTTGCCTTATAAAGATTAGTGTAGTATCGCTCAAATGCTCCCACTATGTCTACAGCGGTAGTGTGGGTAGTACCGGCTTCAACTATCTGGCTGACCCAGTTTGCCTCCCGCTCCTTCCGGCTTAGCCAAGCTAGGAGTTTCCCTGCTCGGTCGCCTAATTCGTATAATTTATGCTGCGTTGCCCTTATCTGTGTCTGTACCTCCCTGTCAACCAACGCACGAAGTTGCCTACGTGCGGTCTCCAATCTTCCCCCTTTTTTTAAACACTTTTAGGTTTCCTTGTAGGGCTGTTTGGTTTACTTAATACCCTGGAGCATTTACATTAATTTTCCAATGATGTAGACCTGTTTTGGATTATATGCGGGTAGCACTCACCAATTATTTGTTATACACAACAGTTTCATGCAACATTTGGTTGTGGTCGTCATCATCACAATTGTGATAGAAAGCCCAGAGTTTTGGACTTGGCATTGCCCATTTGTATAACTCAGTTAGTTCTTGAGCTCTTGGGTACTTCTGCCCTTATTTTGGATGAAGGTTGTGATCCTGTTCATTATTAGAAGAATGAATACTAGTCATTTATTCCATTTTCTGTAACGCAATAGATACTATAATATGATTCAGCCTTTCATCTAGCTCACTCCGTGTAGATGTATTTCCAGTGCTGTTCCCTTCTCGTTTAAACTGACAAGAGACCGAATATGGAAGGTTGAACCTGGATTTCCTTTGAAAGTTCCTTTCCTCCTGCTGTTATGCCTGTTCAATTCAGCATTGGAGGATGGATTGTCCCTTGTATCTTTCACTTTCAGACTGAGTAACATCAGTGAAGCAGAGTTGGCTCCCTGAAGTATCTGCTCCCAATGGCTTTAATTGCATTCTCCATATCAGTCAACTGTGGACGACATTCCAGCCTCTTAACATAGCTCTTTCTCGAGCCCAGTGACTGAGATGTAATGCGAATACCCTTTACACTTTGTGTACTTTATGTTCCCTTTCCAAAATGTTCAAGATATCTTCAGTGGTACAATGTGGCTTTGTGGCTCCCAGTGCCTGTATCACAAGTACTCTTCACCTCTCCATCATTCTGACAATCAGTATTTCTGTTTGTAACAGGGACACTACCTGGTCAAGGTCTTGTGGGTAGGTATTGCCCAACTCCAGTAGGCTTTCACACTGTTTTATTCACTACTTTGCAGCATGTATCTGCGAAAGCATCCACTTCATGCATCCAGAGAAAAATGGGCCCTAATGATCTCGCATGGAAAGCAAAGTGCTTACTGTCCAGGCTTCTACCTACCTTTGTCGCGTTTTTGCAAATTCTCATCATCATATTCTCGTGCCATGACACAGAAGTTGTGGCTTGTTAGTAATTTCACTCAGTATCGTTCTATTTATCTTGCTGTCCCCTGCCACTTGTTTCAGCTCCTTTAAAGGGGTCAAAATAGTGATTGTTTTTTTAATGGTTTTCTTGATAGTGTCTAATTCTGCATATGCACCTCTGATTATTATTGTTGTTCTTATTGTGTTGTTGTTATGCAGTATATAATGAATTTAATAAAGCCTTTTAAACATTAAAAAAATGATTGGTGTTGTTTTTGGCAAATACATTCTATCAATATACATTTTGCTGACAATTCACACTCTGCTGTGGCCCACTTAAGGAAGCTATCTTGATCCACGGTTTATTTTTTTTTGCTAATGTGCACACACGTTGTTTTTGTTGCCCCTTTATTTGTTTTTTTCTACTTCTGAATGCTCTCTCTCAACACTCTCAGTAAGATGTTTAATATGCATGTCAGTTTACTGTTGGTCTGTATCTGGTATACCATCCAGCAGCTTTGGAGAAGTATTTTGTTATTCTGGTTATCTCATCAGTATTTTCCATTTTCCTACAGCCATCCTTTCTGCTCAGGTACCATCATGCAGCTCCAACATCCCTTACTGCAATGACTAGCTTGTTCAATAGCTCTTGGGCAACAGAGTGGCTTGGTGATCAAATGTTAGGTCTTCCAGTTTTTAGTTTTGAATCTACAACAGCATATGTGCTGCATGCGCTCTCACTTACGAAACTATTGTTTACAATAAAGGGCTTGGAGCCCGCCCACTGGTTACTATTTGTTGGCTTCAATGTCACTCTTCTTCGCTGTCTCCTTATTGATGCTTGTTTCCGGTCCAGGGAAGACATGGCTTGGCAGTTCGGGCTGGACTGTTCCCATGAGGCACAGGGTCAGACTGATTTGCATATGGCCATGTCTGAACTGGGGTGGTGGAGTGAGCTAAAGAATGATGATGGATTAAACCCAGATCAGTTGACTCGGGGTGAGTGTTTGATTGGCTCAAGCGTTCCGTCCATCATCCCCTTTTGTATCGCTTTGTTCGCCCTAAGTTGGCGGGGGTGTGCCCAGACGTGGGTCCCTTGCTCACTTTGCCACTGGATTCAGGCAAGCCTGGCTGATGACGGCTGGAATGCCAGAAACCGGTCCTAGGATGCATGTTTCCGGTCCAGGGAAGACATGGCTTGGCAGTTCGGGCTGGACTGTTCCCATGAGGCACAGGGTCAGACTGATTTGCATATGGCCATGTCTGAACTGGGGTGGTGGAGTGAGCTAAAGAATGATGATGGATTAAACCCAGATCAGTTGACTGGGGGTGAGTGTTTGATTGGCTCAAGCGTTCCGTCCATCATCCCCTTTTGTATCGCATTGTTCGCCCTAAGTTGGCGGGGGCGTGCCCAGACGTGGGTCCCTTGCTCACTTTGCCACTGGATTCAGGCAAGCCTGGCTGATGACGGCTGGAATGCCAGAAACCGGTCCTAGGATGCTTGTTTCCGGTCCAGGGAAGACATGGCTTGGCAGTTCGGGCTGGACTGTTCCCATGAGGCACAGGGTCAGACTGATTTGCATATGGCCATGTCTGAACTGGGGTGGTGGAGTGAGCTAAAGAATGATGATGGATTGAACCCAGATCAGTTGACTGGGGGTGAGTGTTTGATTGGCTCAAGCGTTCCGTCCATCATCCCCTTTTGTATCGCTTTGTTCGCCCTAAGTTGGCGGGGGTGTGCCCAGACGTGGGTCCCTTGCTCACTTTGCCACTGGATTCAGGCAAGCCTGGCTGATGACGGCTGGAATGCCAGAAACCGGTCCTAGGATGCTTGTTTCCGGTCCAGGGAAGACATGGCTTGGCAGTTCGGGCTGGACTGTTCCCATGAGGCACAGGGTCAGACTGATTTGCATATGGCCATGTCTGAACTGGGGTGGTGGAGTGAGCTAAAGAATGATGATGGATTAAACCCAGATCAATTGACTGGGGGTGAGTGTTTGATTGGCTCAAGCGTTCCGTCCATCATCCCCTTTTGTATCGCTTTGTTCGCCCTAAGTTGGCGGGTGGGGGTGCCCAGACGTGGGTCCCTTGCTCACTTTGCCACTGGATTCAGGCAAGCCTGGCTGATGACGGCTGGAATGCCAGAAACCGGTCCTAGGATGCTTGTTTCCGGTCCAGGGAAGACATGGCTTGGCAGTTCGGGCTGGACTGTTCCCATGAGGCACAGGGTCAGACTGATTTGGATATGGCCATGTCTGAACTGGGGTGGTGGAGTGAGCTAAAGAATGATGATGGATTAAACCCAGATCAGTTGACTGGGGATGAGTGTTTGATTGGCTCAAGCGTTCCGTCCATCATCCCCTTTTGTATCGCTTTGTTCGCCCTAAGTTGGCGGGGTGTGCCCAGACGTGGGTCCCTTGCTCACTTTGCCACTGGATTCAGGCAAGCCTGGCTGATGACGGCTGGAATGCCAGAAACCGGTCCTAGGATGCTTGTTTCCGGTCCAGGGAAGACATGGCTTGGCAGTTCGGGCTGGACTGTTCCCATGAGGCACAGGGTCAGACTGATTTGCATATGGCCATGTCTGAACTGGGGTGGTGGAGTGAGCTAAAGAATGATGATGGATTAAACCCAGATCAGTTGACTGGGGATGAGTGTTTGATTGGCTCAAGCGTTCCGTCCATCATCCCCTTTTGTATCGCTTTGTTCGCCCTAAGTTGGCGGGGTGTGCCCAGACGTGGGTCCCTTGCTCACTTTGCCACTGGATTCAGGCAAGCCTGGCTGATGACGGCTGGAATGCCAGAAACCGGTCCTAGGATGCTTGTTTCCGGTCCAGGGAAGACATGGCTTGGCAGTTCGGGCTGGACTGTTCCCATGAGGCACAGGGTCAGACTGATTTGCATATGGCCATGTCTGAACTGGGGTGGTGGAGTGAGCTAAAGAATGATGATGGATTAAACCCAGATCAGTTGACTGGGGGTGAGTGTTTGATTGGCTCAAGCGTTCCGTCCATCATCCCCTTTTGTATCGCTTTGTTCGCCCCTAAGTTGGCGGGGGTGCCCAGACGTGGGTCCCTTGCTCACTTTGCCACTGGATTCAGGCAAGCCTGGCTGATGACGGCTGGAATGCCAGAAACCGGTCCTAGGATGCTTGTTTCCGGTCCAGGGAAGACATGGCTTGGCAGTTCGGGCTGGACTGTTCCCATGAGGCACAGGGTCAGACTGATTTGCATATGGCCATGTCTGAACTGGGGTGGTGGAGTGAGCTAAAGAATGATGATGGATTAAACCCAGATCAATTGACTGGGGATGAGTGTTTGATTGGCTCAAGCTGCTCCGTCCATCATCCCCTTTTGTATCGCTTTGTTCGCCCTAAGTTGGCGGGGGTGTGCCCAGACGTGGGTCCCTTGCTCACTTTGCCACTGGATTCAGGCAAGCCTGGCTGATGACGGCTGGAATGCCAGAAACCGGTCCTAGGATGCTTGTTTCCGGTCCAGGGAAGACATGGCTTGGCAGTTCGGGCTGGACTGTTCCCATGAGGCACAGGGTCAGACTGATTTGCATATGGCCATGTCTGAACTGGGGTGGTGGAGTGAGCTAAAGAATGATGATGGATTAAACCCAGATCAGTTGACTGGGGGTGAGTGTTTGATTGGCTCAAGCGTTCCGTCCATCATCCCCTTTTGTATCGCTTTGTTCGCCCTAAGTTGGCGGGGGTGTGCCCAGACGTGGGTCCCTTGCTCACTTTGCCACTGGATTCAGGCAAGCCTGGCTGATGACGGCTGGAATGCCAGAAACCAGTCCTAGGATGCTTGTTTCCGGTCCAGGGAAGACATGGCTTGGCAGTTCGGGCTGGACTGTTCCCATGAGGCACAGGGTCAGACTGATTTGCATATGGCCATGTCTGAACTGGGGTGGTGGAGTGAGCTAAAGAATGATGATGGATTAAACCCAGATCAGTTGACTGGGGGTGAGTGTTTGATTGGCTCAAGCGTTCCGTCCATCATCCCCTTTTGTATCGCTTTGTTCGCCCTAAGTTGGCGGGGGTGTGCCCAGACGTGGGTCCCTTGCTCACTTTGCCACTGGATTCAGGCAAGCCTGGCTGATGACGGCTGGAATGCCAGAAACCGGTCCTAGGATGCTTGTTTCCGGTCCAGGGAAGACATGGCTTGGCAGTTCGGGCTGGACTGTTCCCATGAGGCACAGGGTCAGACTGATTTGCATATGGCCATGTCTGAACTGGGGTGGTGGAGTGAGCTAAAGAATGATGATGGATTAAACCCAGATCAGTTGACTGGGGGTGAGTGTTTGATTGGCTCAAGCGTTCCGTCCATCATCCCCTTTTGTATCGCTTTGTTCGCCCTAAGTTGGCGGGGGTGTGCCCAGACGTGGGTCCCTTGCTCACTTTGCCACTGGATTCAGGCAAGCCTGGCTGATGACGGCTGGAATGCCAGAAACCGGTCCTAGGATGCTTGTTTCCGGTCCAGGGAAGACATGGCTTGGCAGTTCGGGCTGGACTGTTCCCCTGAGGCACAGGGTCAGACTGATTTGCATATGGCCATGTCTGAACTGGGGTGGTGGAGTGAGCTAAAGAATGATGATGGATTAAACCCAGATCAGTTGACTGGGGATGAGTGTTTGATTGGCTCAAGCGTTCCGTCCATCATCCCCTTTTGTATCGCTTTGTTCGCCCTAAGTTGGCGGGGGTGTGCCCAGACGTGGGTCCCTTGCTCACTTTGCCACTGGATTCAGGCAAGCCTGGCTGATGACGGCTGGAATGCCAGAAACCGGTCCTAGGATGCTTGTTTCCGGTCCAGGGAAGACATGGCTTGGCAGTTCGGGCTGGACTGTTCCCATGAGGCACAGGGTCAGACTGATTTGCATATGGCCATGTCTGAACTGGGGTGGTGGAGTGAGCTAAAGAATGATGATGGATTAAACCCAGATCAGTTGACTGGGGGTGAGTGTTTGATTGGCTCAAGCGTTCCGTCCATCATCCCCTTTTGTATCGCTTTGTTCGCCCTAAGTTGGCGGGGGTGTGCCCAGACGTGGGTCCCTTGCTCACTTTGCCACTGGATTCAGGCAAGCCTGGCTGATGACGGCTGGAATGCCAGAAACCGGTCCTAGGATGCTTGTTTCCGGTCCAGGGAAGACATGGCTTGGCAGTTCGGGCTGGACTGTTCCCATGAGGCACAGGGTCAGACTGATTTGCATATGGCCATGTCTGAACTGGGGTGGTGGAGTGAGCTAAAGAATGATGATGGATTAAACCCAGATCAGTTGACTGGGGGTGAGTGTTTGATTGGCTCAAGCGTTCCGTCCATCATCCCCTTTTGTATCGCTTTGTTCGCCCTAAGTTGGCGGGGGTGTGCCCAGACGTGAGTCCCTTGCTCACTTTGCCACTGGATTCAGGCAAGCCTGGCTGATGACGGCTGGAATGCCAGAAACCGGTCCTAGGATGCTTGTTTCCGGTCCAGGGAAGACATGGCTTGGCAGTTCGGGCTGGACTGTTCCCATGAGGCACAGGGTCAGACTGATTTGTATATGGCCATGTCTGAACTGGGGTGGTGGAGTGAGCTAAAGAATGATGATGGATTAAACCCAGATCAGTTGACTGGGGGTGAGTGTTTGATTGGCTCAAGCGTTCCGTCCATCATCCCCTTTTGTATCTCCTTATTGACCAGCACAGGCCAAGCATTACTTCTGTTTCTTTCAGTGAGGCATGGACCAAGCACAGATTGATTCAACTTAATTAGTGCTCATCCTCTGCTCGCTGTGATCGAGGTACAATTTTTTCTTCCCACCTCCCACTCCACCTTTCCACCGTCTGCTGCTCCCTTCCTCCTTCATCCACACCTCCCTTGTTTTGCTTTCCCTATATCCCCCCATCTCCCGCTGTCCGTTATTGCTGCTCACTCCTCCTCACCAATTGTGTTACTTCCCCCAACCTGCTTTAAAAAAAAAAACATATTTCATAGCACTGCGGGCTGCTGTGAAACATGGCTTTAAAAAAAGCGATATGGTGGGGTCACCACTGTCCCCGTCATAGAGCTTTTTTTTGTTGACTTTGAGCCATGTTGCATAGTAACATGTCTAAAAAACAATGACAAAGCCAATAGATCTCGCTCGGGCGGGACCTATTGGCAGTGGTGGCTGGTAAGGTACGGGGGTGGCGGGGGAGGGGGTGGGCGGTTTTGAATTAAAAAAATAAAATCACTTACCTGATCTCGCTGTCGTCTCTCCATCGCCGCGTCTCTCCCACGTTGAGTGAGTCTTTTCCAGGGAACGAGAAGCACCCAGGCTACCCACAGCCAATCACAATGCTGCAATGCAGTGTTTTGTGATTGGTAAGCACCCAGGCTCCCCTGAGTCAATCACAACACTGCAATGCAGCATTGTGATTGGTCTGAGGGCCGTGGTACGGCACTGAGCCTGGGAATGAGGGACTGGGCATGTTCTCTGTACAGGCTGTAATGCAGCCTGCATGGAGAACATGCAAAGTGCGCATGAATGTTTGGCCGGTCCGAGAGGCCCGTACAAACATTTATGCACACTTTACAGAGTGCACAACCACTCCTCCTCCCCGATGTCAGGGGAGCCAAGCCCTGCCCCACCCTAGCCTGACCATACAAACCATAAAATGATAACTTCAGTTATTATCATTTTATTTGTTCGTTTACACTGCTCCGTGAGCAGTGGGGCGATGCTCCTCCGCCTTAGCGGAGGAGCCGCCACTGCCTATTGGCTTTGCAAATGATTTTCTTTTTCTTAAATGACTGCAGGACAAGCGGATCAAAGACCGGTGCTGCAAATTATATTGATTTCGCATTTTGAGTGTCATAATCCATGAGCTCTGTGCCTTTCTCATGATTTTAGCCCCTCTGATGTTGCTCTTTAAATACTGTTTCCATGCGTGTGACAAATACGCTTTATTAATACAAATGTTAACATCACCTGGTACTGAGGTAGGAGGACCCAGGAGATCTTCGTTAAAAGCTCTGCCTCCTCACGTGAAAATAATACTCGGTGAAACCACGATATCCGGGTTTTTACCAGTAGATGGCAATGTCTTCCTAAATATTCAGACCTACCTGCGGCAGCTTGACATGCTGGTCAGTGAAGTGCTTGTCAGAAAGCGTTCATCGTCGCCAATAACCGTCAGCAGTAAGGTAAATAAACTTTCTTCAAAGTATGCAGCGGCAAAATTACAACAAGGCATGAATATGCTAATTTCAGTCGAACTTTTGCATCAAATTGGCAGCATTCTGGCACAAATTGGCTGTGGGAAAAGTAGATGGAGCTATCCAGGTTCAGTGGTGGCCTGTACATGTCCCAGGGGGTTGGGGGGGGGTGGGGGTGTGACACACACACACACACACACACACACACACACACACACACACACACACACACACACACACACACACACACACACACACACACACACACACACACACACACACACACACACACACACACACACACACACACACACACACACACACACACACACACACACACACACACACACACACACACACACACACACACACACACACACACACACACACACACTTCACAATACACTCCCAAATATTCATGCAGGAATGCACCAAACATTCAACATAAAATCATGCTTACCTGCACAGCTCTGCCTCAGAGATCCCAGGACGGTTGGGACTGCTGCCTTCCCTCGTGGCTAAGGTCAGCCAATGGGAGAAGGAAGCAGTCCCTCACTCATAACAGAGCGGGATGGGGTCATTGAGACTGCTTACCGCACCCTACTCTGTGATGAGGTGTCCGTGATTGACACTTGGGCCTGGGCACTTCAGGGCTTAGAACCGAAGCACCTAGGTCCGAGGCAATCAGTGGTACTCCCCCTCATCACGAGGGGGAGGGCCTCGAGGTGCTTTGCCAGGCTGAAGATGTCATGCCCACAGGAGCTGTGAGCTCAGGCAGCTAGGAGTCTGTGCATTTATCGCATGTCTAGCTCCTGACTGCCTGACCTGAAAATAAAGAGTTTCTGTCAGGCTGACTTTTGCTCAGCCTGACTGAGATTCTTTATAGTGGCCAAAAGTTGATGGATGGGCCGCTGCTGCCCAGGTTAGTGCCACCTCTTGTGTCATACGACTATTAGGGCCCTTGCAGCCTCTGTGGTACACTACCACACTCCTACAGGGGGCCCCCATTCAGCCTCAGGACTATCCATATCGGTAACAAATGGGAGTCTTAGGGCCCCATCATATATTCTAAAGAGAGTCACTGTCATTTGCATTACATACTGTCATGTGCTACCACACAGTGGGCACTATTAGGGATGAGTAGAGTCTTCTAGGCATGCTGTCTGCTGCCTGTTTTTCAATATTCTGGGAGAAAGTGCCTGTTTTGTAACGCACCAGTATGCTGTAATACACCCACTAAAAGTATTACATGATTTATATAGTTATACACAGGAATGGCTGCTTGTGTGTGTTTTTTTTTTTAATTAAGGCCACCTAACTTTACTTCTCATCCTCTGTGAGGTGCTTATGTTGTAAAAGAATAAAAACAGTCTCTCTTGAGTAACTTTGAAACCTATTGACTGTCCCAAACTCAACACCGACAAGACAGAACTACTCAGCTTCGGGAAAGGCAAAGATACCTTCTGAAACAACAAATGGTGGCTACCTGAGCTGGGCCAAACCCCCAAACCCACAAAACATGCCCGTAACCTCAGCATCATCCTCGACAGTCAGCTATCCATGAAGAAGCAGTTCAGCGATGTCTCCTCGGCTTGCTTTCTCACCCCCTGAATGCTCAGGAAGGCCTTCTGATGGCTCCCATCTAACACCAGGCGAACGGTCACGCAAGCTCTCATCTCCAGCAGACTAGAATATGGCAATTCCCTCTACATGGGAATGACCGCCCAACTCATGATGAAACTCCAGACTACCAGAACACAGCAGCCAGACTCATCCTCAACTTCCCCAGATGGACTCGCATCACCCCTCACCTCTGGAAACTCAACTGGCTACCAGTCACAAAGAGATGACAGTCAAAGCTGCTCACCCACGCTTACAAGGCACTACACAACGAAGGCCTGCCGCACCTCAACAATCAAATTAATTTCCACCAATCTACCAGGAAACTCCACTCCAAATTCCTCTCCCTAGCAGCCACTCGACGCATCTGCTGGACAAACAGTGGAGGCCGCTTCTTCTACCACCTGGCGGCTAAGACCTGGAACAACCTCTGAGTGCACCTCAGAGCCTCACCATCGGTTCCAGCAGAACTCCAAGACCTGGATGTTGAACCAACTAAAAAATTGGCCGCATGTTCTTCCAGTGCCTCGAGTCCCTAATGGTTGATGCAGCCGCGCTTTAGAAATTCTGATTGATTTATTGACTGATTGGCCCTGCCAATTGTTTTAGCAATTCTGTGCAGCATTCCCAATGCTGTGCAGCATGAATATAGAGGAAACAAAACAAAACATTTTTGGGTGTTTCCTCTTTAGCCATTCTGCACAGCTTTAGGGATGCTGCTCAGTATTGCTAAAACATTTTAAAGCCAATATGCCCCAAAGGGAAGACCTATTAGCTTTGCTAATCCAGAGTGATTATGGATATATGATGATGAACCACCGTGGGACAAGATTTTTACTGTCTATTGTAAATGCCAGGTCATGTGAGTAGGTTAAAGACACCCTGCTAAAAGGATAGGGGTACTTTTCTGATGTACTGGGGTAAGTATTTGTAATCCGTGAACCAGAACGTTGGGTCTTCCTAAATCCCTGGGCAGGGCAGACTGAAAAGTAGAGGAAGTCTGACAGCTCTAAGTACACAACAATAGTGCCTCTTGTTTGGCTGTTGATTAACCTGAGGGCAGCATCATCAGCAGGTAGAACAATTTGCATCAATAACAGATGAAAGTATATACCAAGATGCTAAACATGAGTACTTAAAATTGGATGCATGCATAGGTTTAAAAAAACGTAAATACTATCATGGAGACATATTTCAGATTTAAATGCAATATTTCATGTTAAAACTACATTTCCTCAAGTTAAACTTCAATGAATGAAATGCAGGTAAGGTGATTCAATCAATAAAAGTACATTAATTTTTTACATTTGTACGGTCGTAAAGCAGTGTTTCATTGATTGCCTTCATAATAAACCTGAACAGTCAAATATATACACACATCATCTCCAACAGTCTCGTCATAAATAATGCCAAGATTTCCTCTGTTTCATAAACTATGTGGCTGTAAGTATATCTTTGTTTCGTATTGAAAACAGTATCTCGTTCCATTGACTTGGCTTGGCAAAACCTCTACAAAGTCATCATTCTTGAACATTTCACCTGCCATTTGTAATGATATATAGGATAAAGTACCCCCTGCCATACATTATAAGGATATTGCAAGTCACCGAGGAGTTCCAAGACCACATAGAGGAATGAAACCAAAGACTGAGATCCCTTACAAGGTTATGGACCTGCAAGGTGACCTGCCTTATCATCTACGGTAGGGGGAAATGTATCCCTTAATATGTTTTTCACATTCTTTATTAGTATGCAAAGAACTTTTACATCCAGCACCGAGTGCCAATAAATAACACTTGGAATATCCGGTATGGTTTACAGTCCATGACACATTCTTCCACAAAACTACGTATGCAGATATATTTTTATATTGCGATATAAGTGTTGGAAACGTAACAACTTAACACTGTGTGCTCCAGTATATAAACAACAGAAAGAATAAAAAGACAAGGAAAGGAGAACAGAAAACCAAAAAAAACAAAAGTATGCAACATCTGGCCAGTATTAGAGGGCACACACTGCGATCCCGGGGTGTGATCCCCCGGAGGGAAGGGAATGAATAAAACGTGAGGGGGATGAAGTAGGGGGACCACGAGAGTGCGTGAGCAGATCAGTAGTGAGATCAGTATTGACAGGATTCCGTAACGGCCTAGAATCTTGGTGGAGGATATGGGGCAATTAGGGGTGTGTGCATGGGGTATTCAGCTACCAACAAAATATATGTATAGAGCGCCGGGATGTTCAGGATGGCCTTTCATCACATTTGGCTTCCGCGCGGTGAGGTACCTCTCCCGGTCAGGGGGTGGAGCAGAACCCTCTCATCTCATGCCGTCTCTGCACAGTGTCCCTGTTCCGCCATTATTCCACAGCGCGAATCTGAGAGCAAAAGCTGTAAGGGAGGAGGGAGGGCATACCTCCAGCACATGCCCATCTGCAACTTGGCAAGAACTGGAGCCAGAACAACGAACCTATTGTGGGATTTATACTTGCTGGTACGTATAGTGAGACCTAGTATATCTGAGATGTGTGTAGGTGTCTCATCCTAGTAGGCGCTGATAGTAAGGCAGTCCCACACCATGTGGATGAAATCAGCAGCATCAGCTGAGCTTCGAGGGCAGGCATCTCCGGCGCCTGGAAACATATGGGCTATCCATTTGGGGCTGAGATAGGTGTGATGCAAATAATTGAATTGGGTTTATTTAAGTCTGCAGTTAGTGGAGATAGTCTTAACCATCCCTACGCATTGTTCCCATTGCTTGTTCAAAAACTCCACCTCCAGCGCGGCCTCCAAGTGAGCCCTCAGAGCCGAGAACAGTGTGCCACCATTGCAGCATATAGTACTGTAGAGGCAGGTAACTGCCCATCTAGCCCCACCATGTGTAAGGAGTGCTTGCAGAAAGAAGGAAGTATCTGGTTCATCATGTGTCCTATGCCAGTCCTGGTACAATTGATGAGTAAAATGAGAAGCCTGGTAAAATACCGTAATCATCCACCAAGCCCTCAAAAGTGTGCAGATCCTTGTCAATAAAGAGCTCTCCCCATGTGGCGAGGTCTGCCTCTGTCCATTTGTCCAAATCATGAAACAGCCGGAGCATCTCTCCCAGTGGCAGGCCAGGTTTGTAGAGTGTCTGTTTGCGACATAAGTTAGTGTCGGGGCCTCATCAGGCTCTTGCCACCCTCATAAGGATGTCCCAGCCCCATTTAGGGGCCACCGCCGTAGAGCCAAGCAACCACCTCAGGACCTCCAGCGGGGGTGATCTGCTGAACCAATGACCAGCTCTGATGTGCAGTCACCCGCCAGCCAGCGCATCAGCCACTGCAGTTGGACCTCAACCGCCCTCGGACAGTTGGGTGTATAATGTGGCAATGGCTGCCTGACGCCTCCCAGTGCCCCATATCAATGCCATAAAAAAAAAGCTTAGCCCTGTGAAAAACCCTTTGGTCAAAAGGACTGGGATGACCAGGAAAAAATATAGCAGTCACCGGAGTACTATCATCTTGGAGATAACAATGCGCCCCATGGGGGAAAGCGAAAGGCCCGTCCAAAATGGCAAGGAGTCTCTCACGGCAGACAATGGCCTCCCCATGTTGCCGTCTACAAGGTTGTTGTTGGTTTGGTAAACTCTGATCCCCAAGTATTTAAAAGTGTCCTAGCTTCAGGGGAGGAGGGTGCGGGGAAGTCTCAGTTGCTGATAGTCTGACATCATCGTCAAGGGGGAAAAGATGGGATTTATCCCAGTTCACCTTGAGGCCGGAGTCCTTACCAAAGTGCTGAAGTAGGTCATGTATAATATCCTCTTCTTCATGAAGGTAAACCAATGCGTCGTCGGCATACAGCAAGATTATATGCCACTGGTCTTCAACCCAAATAGCCCACTCTAGAGCCCTGGTGCACAATTCACATGTCAGGGGTTCCATGGCCAGAGAAATGATCATTGATGATAGGGGACAACCTTGCCTCGTACCATGTTCAATGTGTAGTGGCTCGGATATGGTCCTGCCCATCTTCACCCTTTCCGACGGAGCATTGTAGAGCAAAGAGACCCAGGCTAGGAACCGTGGTCCCACCCCAAATCAACAGAGGGACCTCTTCCAGATAAACCCACTCCAGTGTTTCAAAGGCCTTTACTATGCCGAGGGCCACCACCAAAAGGTTGGTGCCAGATGCTCTTGCCCAGTCCATTATCACAAACAGGCGGTGTTAGTTTAGAGAGGTGTTCCTACCAGGGATGAAGCCATTCTGGTTCGGCTGTATGAGTTGTTTTTCAATAGGTATCATTCAATTGGCAAGTATTTTCCCAAGAATCTTATAGTCCGTGTTCAAGAGTGACAATGGGCTATGAGACCCCAGCATTAGGGGTTCCCTGTCCGTCTTGGGGACCACCGCTAGCACTGCCTCCTTCATAGATTGTGGGAGTATCCCCCTAGAGTGCGCTGAGTCATAAACTTGGAGGAGGTGCGGGACACGTTGTGGAGCAAAGGAGGTGCAGAATTTCACTGGCCAGCCATCTGCACCTGTGCTTTGCCATGCAACATTTGCTTAGAGCTTGAGCTATTTCGTCAGTGGAGAGCAGGACTTCTAGCTTCGTCCGGTGCAATGCCTGCAACCTCAGAAGGTGCAATTTGTCCAGGAATGTCTGCAACGCAGAGGTATCTGTCTCCACTTGAGTGTCGTAAAGTGTACTATAGCAGGAGTGGAAAGCGAGGTTGATCACGTCTTGCGAATTTTATAAGAGTCAGGCTGGTCCCGCATAGCTGTGATAGGGGATCTAGGGGAGTCCAAGTGGACAAGCCAAGCAAGAAGTCTGCTCACCTTGTCCCCTCTGCATGTCTTCTGGCCATGTGCTCCCTGCAATCCATGGCACCCGGTTTAGCTAAAGTAGCTTTGTGTGTGAGCTTTGCCTGCATCAGTGGAGCTGCGGCTGTCGGTTCAGCGGGTATTAGCAGTTCATGTGTTCTAAATGTTAGCTTCTAGTTGTTGCAACTTCCTTCAGAGCACCAGCTTGGTGCCATAGACTGTCTTGATAGCTAGGCTTCTAATGATGAAGCAGTTCCCTCGTTCTCCCTAAAGTACAAGTCCAGGTGGTCTGAAAGGGTAGCACTAAATGCCGCATTGCGCAATTCTTCCATGGGTAGGCGCCATGTTGATATGTGTGGCCTGCCCCAACCCCATGTCCGTGAGAGCTGGAGTGGATTGTGATCTGAAGAGGTTCGCCCTAGGTACTCAAACCGTGTCACCCAGGAGAGTGCGGCAGCGCTGCAATGGAAGAGGTCGATTCTGGTGTGGAGGTTGTGTAAACTACAATAAGATGAGTATTCCTTGGAGTCTGGGTGTAGGCACCGCCAGGCCTCTGATACATGGGTGTGGGAAGCCCATTGCTGCAGATGTTCTTTAACATGATGGATTGTACCCCAGGAACCGGTTGATGTGAGCGGTCTAGTACCACATCTGGGACACAATTATAGTTGCCACCCCAAATGCAGGGAGTAAGTGTGTCTCTCTGCATTGCAGGTGTCAACGTGTCCAGGAAGATTGCCTGGTTTGAGTTGAGGGCATACAATGATACCAGGGAAATTAGAAGCCCATCTAGCAATCCCTCTACCTCCACATACCTACCCTCAGGGTCGTTTATTGTGTGTAACAGAAAGGGGCACCTCGAAGCAACCCCTATTAAGACACCCCTAGAGTATCTCGAGTACATGGTCCCCACAACTGTGCCTGTCCATCTCCTGTGTATCCCCTGAAGATGAAGTGTCGAGAGGTGAGTTTTTGGAGACAAGCTATGTGTACACCACAAGGCCTTAGATATTAGTAAATGCTATATCTTTTGACATACCTGGCCATATCCCTGGCATTCCAGGTCAGGAGAAGGTAGTCCGTTGTAGTATGATGTCTACTGACTGACATGAGTGATGTGACAAAATCCAGTTCCCCTGTTTGCCAAGCCCCCAATCCATAAACCGGTGCCTCCTCCTGGAAGCACACACAGTCAAGTCTGCGCCAGGGCATACCAAGCAAAAACAAGGAAACAAAAAGAGTGTAGAAATGCAATTGCATTACCCCAACTCCTCCTCCTAGGCTGACACACCAACGGGTGATTGGCCACCAGCTGTGCAATGCGTAGAAACATGGTCTCTATGCAAATAGAAGAGGTGGTAACAAACCAAAGAAGGGGAGGGAGGGGGGGCGCAGACAGGGCGATAGAGCTCCAATGGGGAAAAGACCCATGTGGTCAGCCCACTGCTTGTCTTAATGCACCCACTGATGACACAAAGGCAACATGGCAACACAAAGCAACGTGTGAACATTGTTTCCGCCAGGGGTGACACCATCGGCGCAAGGGTTGACCTCCTTGTGTGACTCATACATCATGTAGCACATCCACTGCAGGCCGGTTATATCTCCCCATCCCCTGACATGGGTGTGTTGTCTGAACCTCTTTGCAGAAAAGCATCAGCAGATGCAATGTCTGTGTCTGATGTTGCCTGGTCCATTCCCTCTGACCCACCGGAGGGAGAGGTGGGGGTGTGTCGCTCAGCCACAGCAACCGCTTAGGCCCTTTGCTTGGCTGCTTTTTCCCTCGTGGGGCCTGCCTTCCTGCCCCTGCCTCGCAGGTGCCAATGTTTCTGTACCAGCCAGTCTCCAGAGTCTCCCACACCTCCCTGTGCTGATGCAATGTCCCTGCCCTCCAACCAGGCCCATGCCTCCTCCGGGGACGCACAGAAGGCGGTGTTGTCGTCATGCATTATCTTCAGGGTGGCAGGGAAATGTAAGGCATATTTCACTTACAGGGTTTTTAACTGCACTTTACTTCCAGAAAGGATGCCCTTTGTCTTTGCACGTTGGCAGTATAGTTTGAGAACTCCTGTGTGAACTTATTCCCCATCACCTAGGAAACCTTTGCCCGTGCCACCTGTGATATATGCTCCCTGTCCCTATAGTTGAAAAGGCGGGCAACCACCGGCCTCGGGGTCATCTGGGAAGCCGATCTGCCTGGAACACATGCTGCTCCATGAACAAGAAAGATGATATTCTGCCCCCTCCAGTACAATCTGTGCTAGCCAGTCCTCCAGGTAGAGCTCCATGATGGGGCCCTTGGTACCCTCTGGTATACCCACAATCCTTGCGTTGTTGCAGCGTGACCGGCCTTCATAGTCCTCTGTTTTCTTCTGAAGGTAGTGTACCTCATCTTGAAGGCTCTTGATACAAGAGCATGCTTCCACAAACGCTGACCTGAGCATCGCCAGCATGGATTCTTCCACCCTGTCTTTCAACTTTGTATGTTCTTCGTGCATATTTTAGGTTCTAAAGAGGATTTGATGTCCAGTATGGCCTTTGAGATCTCATCAAATGTCCGGGAGTGGTCTGAGAGTGTATGTTCCAGTGTGGCAGTAGGATGCTTCTGGACACCCTCCATGCGGACCTCGGCTCCCTGCCTCAACCGTTGCTGCATTGGCTCTATCCAGCTTAGGGGCACCATGAGTACAGAAGTAGGGGGCTCGCGTACTTAGGTTCTGGGGTCCACAGGACATGCACCGCACAACGTAGATCCGGGGCCCCAACACTTCCATTAGACAGCAGGTGAGGTGTGGTGTATAGTAACATCACCCCCCCACAGCAAGCCGAGGGGGCTAACATGGCAGAAACGGGCCCCCGAGTTGAAGACCAGTTGTTGTAATGTGGAATCAAGTCCCTTCCCGCCAGCAGACTGCTTCAGGCCAATAGAGGGTGCCCCCAGCTGATATGCGGTACTTACAGTCACTCGGGGGGGGGGTGTACAGCCCTAGCACGGACAGCCACCACTCGGGTAGCTGGCCGGGGGGAGCGAGCCCCGTGGGTCAGGAGGTTTAGGTAGTGTCACGGGGGGTCCTTCCTCAAACCTTAATGGCTGCTTCAGGTCCCCACCTCCCCAAGTATGGGAAGCCGGGGTTGCCCATGTAATCCTGACCAAGTTGCTTGGGATGGAAAGGTCCGATCAGGAACCTGTCTCAGTGCCATTGCAGGCCATGTCCCTGGGGCCTGTTCAGGATTCTTGGCTTGGCGAATCTCAAGCAGCGCTGCATTGGGAAGAGTGCACTCCTCCAACCTTCCTCACAGTCCTTAAAGTTGCGGCCCCTACACACAAAGGAGAGGCGAGGGCTGGGGCTATGCGCAATCTCCCTGCTAGTTGCGCGGTGAAGGCCCGGGGGAATGAGAGTCCCCACCCACACTAGTGGCTGTGGCTCGGGAGGGGGGGGGCATCGACAGGCCCACTCTCTGGAAGGGCGGTAACTGATTTACCAGGGGTCCTCCGGTGGTAGACGTCACAACACAGCAGGTCCTGGGAAGGCAGTGAGTGCACATCAAGGTTTGCGGGGCAGCAGGATCGGTGGAGGATGGAAAGCAATGGGCTGGGCTCATGGAGCTCAGTACAATGCTACTTTCACGGTTGCCATCTTGGCCTCCAAATTTATCCCTTATAATACGTGGTCACACCATCACAATTCCCACAAAGCACTTACATCCTTGGTACATAGCTCTTTTATATAAAAGAGAAATCATGTTTGCAAACATGAAGAATAAAAATAAAATCTCTAGTGCAAAATTAAACAAATCAAAAAAGTTGTGAGATATTTGTCGCAAGAAGATATTTATCAGTTTAATAGAAATCTGGGTTTTTATTAGACAAAAAAGGCAGTAGCTTGGAATGTGTATGTAGAAACATGGAAAAAGATTCAAATTTTTCTACAATTACTTAAGTAGTGCACAAAGTAGTTCAAAAGATCTCTTTTCTGGTGTCACTGTACAGCTAGAAAAACAGAGCAGAAAAGTCACATTTCCTTTTCATCTACAAACACCTGAATTCTACTCTGTGACCGGATCAGCCTTTCCCCTCCCTGCTCTCTATAGCAGCAGGCATTGTGGATCAGAACTCAATGGTGAGAAGTTATTACAGTTGAGTTCTGACCCCATTTTATTTTATAATCAGCGACTGTACCGAATCTGGTTCAGGTCAACCACATGAAAGACCCTTCATCTCAATTAGCTGTGAATAGAAGACACACAAATCATTTGTTTGTCTGTTTTGGGGCAATGACAATTTCTTTGTAAAGATTTATGAGTTCCTAAACTATTTTTAATAGTCTTTGTGTGCAAACTCAGTTACGTGTGACTGTTCCCTTCATAAACTAATTTGAATCATTTTTGTGAGGGGACAAAACAAATTGAAAGTATTCTCTTCAACATTTGGCACATAAAAGCCAAGGATTTTTCCAAGGAAGCTGCCACATCAGCAATGAATTATCTTCATCATCAGAATGTTTGCAAATCATAATACACAATTGTTGGCAATTTAATTTATGTGAACTTGAACTTCAGTTCTTAAGCCAATTATAGGGTAAGACAAACCTTACATCTGTGTGTTGGGTTAAACGTCTAATGCCAGTTTCTCATTGTTAATGGCACTACATTCATGTTTAAGGGCAGCATTATGCAGCATACCCTAATAAACAGATGTGCGTCATTTAATTCTTTAGAAAAGATAGACTGCACCATTCGGCAGCGTGCTCCCCGTACATGTGCTGGGAGCATTTTGTTGCACGCTGCTGTTCAGGCCGTGTCGGAGCTGCAGTCGGCAGTATCTGAAGCCAGGGTCGGCGCGTGTCTTCACACAGCGGTACTCGGAAGGCAGCATTGTATTTACAGCTCGTGAACTCTAATGAGAAGGAGAGTTCATCGCCCAGCAACACCGTATAACCAGGAAGAACGCTACATTAGCAAGTTCATCGCTGCAGCACACAATGGAGGGCCGGGAGACTGCCCGAAAGGAGAACAATACTGATCTGTCTCCTCTGGAGGAAGAGGAGATGTTGCAGATTTCATGTACAGAGCTGCAGTCTCTTTTTAAGGAGGCTGTTAGCTCTGCCTTAGAGGAATCTGCATCCAAAACCAAAAACTGGATCACAATGATGTCACAATTAAAGGACATATTAAAACGTATTCAAGAGGTTTTGGGATTTGAAAAACAAGCATTTGCAATGCAATAGGTCTCACATTTGCAAGAGTTAGAGCTATTGGCGTAAATGATAATGCCTTTTACCTGTGACTCTTGGTTTGGAGTGTAGTGGATGTATGTGGTGTGGAGTGGTATTATGTGGGTTGTATTGGAATTGTTGTGGAATGATGTGTAAATCTGTGGTGTGTATTGGAGGTATGTGGTGTATTGTTAAATTGTGTTGTATATTTGAAATATGTGGTTTGGTGTGGAATTATGTGGTGTGTATTGGAAATGTGTGGAGTTGAATTGTGTGGCGTGGAACTGTGTGGCATTGAGCGAAATTATGCTTATTGGAATTATGTTATGGTGTGGAGTTCATTTATGTGGATTGCTGGTATTTGGCATAGAGTGCATTTATATGGATGTATTTATGTTGTAGTGAGTAGAGTGTAATTATGTGTAGTGTGGTTAAGTGGCACTGAGTGGTATTATGTGGAGTGTAATTATGTTTAGGGGTAGGCAGCAAACTCCGCTCCGCTGGCGGAGTTTTTGCCACTCTGTGCTCTGCTCGGAGCGTGGAGTTTGACAAAAAATCCGCAACTGCCAGTGGAGCGAAGTTACCAGACTCAGCGACCAGGGAATGTGGAGTCCCGGCCCCCAAGCAGTGTTGCTAGTGCTAGCAAGCACACGGATGAGGGCGCCTTGCTGGGAGGGCAGCCCTGAGCTCTATGTGGGCAGTCCTACACCAAGCTCCTCCACCAGCCTTTGTTTGATTCGTCACTAGTTTTCGATTCCGTGATGCACAGCGCTCCAGGCCAGGCTGTGTTGTTTTGCTGATAACGGCACTGCCGAGGCAGGCTCCAGTCCAGCGAGGAGGGTTCTGGAGTCTGGACCGCAGTTAAGAGCCCCGCCCTTCCCCCGTTCCTCCAGAGCTGGCATTTCTCTGACTTGCTGTGAGAATGGTCCTCCAGGTGCCAATAACTCCTTCTGGGAAGAACTTACTCCCAGATGCGCCTGGCTGGACTCTGGGGCTGCGGGCTCTACCTGGAACTTTGAGCTGCGGCAGTGTCAGTAAAGTTTGGAGCGGCAGCCATGATGGGCCTAGAGCTGTGGTTGTTCCCACTGCTGCTCTGCCTGTGTATAGGAGTGCCGAAGCAGAGTTCTCGTTGCAGATGTGGAGGTTGGACGCCGAGGAGCTGGGGGTGATCACCACCACCTTCCAGGTATGTCTGGCTGCGGGGGAGGGAACAATGGACCGGGGTGTGGGTGAGCAGTGCACCCGCCACCTTTAGTGCTCAGATGCTGTCCCTGCATGAATGCTGTGGTGGACTGTGGCACTTGGTGTACCTGGCCCGCACCGTGCGTGCTCTACATGTGCCCGCACATGCGCCTAATGTGGATGCCCCCGCTCTCCCTCTCTGTACATAAAGCGGGGTGCAGCAGCCATTTCAACCATTGCCCAGGTCTTTAAGTTCTGTTTTCTCATTGTCTTAATTCCTCCTTTTTATGTGCACTTCTTTATGCGCCGATTCACCCTGTTTCTTAGCCTCCACGTTCTATTCTTACTGCCAGCGCCGGGACGCCTCTTTGTGCGCGCTTTATAAGTCTAGTTAACATTAACATTAACATTGTGCACGCATTGTGTCCTGCATGCAGCCTGCTGCATCTACGGGTGGCTGAGCAATACTCTGCTTGCTTGCAAAACTCAGCGGAATTTGGCAGAGTTTCTTGGTAACTCCAAGGGTGGAACTCCGTGAGCTCCGCCCAGCCCTGATTACTTTATGTGGTGCAGAATTGTGTGGCATTGAATTGTGTGGTGTTGTGCGGAATCATGTGGCATGGTTTGTAGTAATATGATGTGGCATGGTGCTGAGTAGTATTATATGGTGTAGAATTATGTGGCATATTGCGAAGTAGAATTTTTTTTGTGGAGTGTAATTATGTGTTTTGGAATTGAGCGGATATATGTGCAGTGTAAATATATTAGATAGGTTCTGAAAAAAAGCCCACTGAATCCCCACAAAAAGCCCTAACCCTACATTTCCTAAGTGAAGGATGCAGTAGTTTCAGGAGCACTAGTTAGCTCCCTCTTTGATTACGGCCAGCGTCATTTGCGGTCTTGCCTCGTACCAGGCCCAAAAACTGCAGAAGGCTCAAAACGCAGACAGCCGTCTCACTCATCTTTTGGCTAAAAAAACCCATCAATATGTTACATCACAACTAAAGGCCTACACTGGCCGCAATAAAAAAAAAGAACAGAGTTCAATGGAATTTGCTTTATCTACAAATGCCGGGAAGGATCCGCTGTCATACACCTTAAAATAATGAACACCAACCACCTTGCCCTTCTGGTCTGCAGAAAACCCCCCAGAAAAAAACAATTTGGCGTCATTCACTGGCCCACTGCCCGAATGCCCAGTTTACCAATCCGACCCTGCACAGGAGGAAAAATAAAATGAAGTGATGGAGTTGGCTGAGAAGCGCACCTGAAAGACAAGGGGGAAAAAAAATGCACACTCATGAATTACTTTAAGAGAAAGCAAAAAAACAAAAAGAATTTCTGAAAAATTGTCACCCATTGAAAAACAGAATGTGTGACTCAGAAAAGTAATACACAGGCTATGCTTGTTCAGGGGTGGGGGGGAAGAGACAAGATGGACGGGTTAAAGCAAATAAGGCGAGTGAACAGAAAGCAAGCACTTGTGAATGACTAAACACAAAGCAAATAGTAAGGTAGGCTTCGACCTTATAACCACAACTGTCAGGCCAGAATTATCCAGAAATCATAATTAAAAGCGGCATCTCTTTGCATGCGATCTCCATGTTAAGAGAAACACAACAAACAAAGGAGACAAACAGAAGGAAAGGACTAGTTTATCTCAATGTATATCTAAAAGCAAAAACAATGCTAATTAGAGAGCACATTGTGATTTACATTACCGAGGCAAGTTCTGAAAACGCACTTAAATAGTAAACATGTTAGAACAAGAAGCAGTCCCTTCAGGGCTGCTACTTAAAAGCACTATCATAGTCCATCAATTGTCAATGTTGCTACAACAAGCACACTGCACGAGTGTAGCCGCACATGCAAAAAGTGCTTAAATACAATACAAAGTAGTAGTGAAATGCACTAGGCGTTACTGAAGTGTATCGTGAAAACACAATCCATTTTTGCACATATGACAGCCATAAGCACAGTGGCGGCCGCCACATAAATGAAGTGGTGGGGTGGAGGGAGGGGACGCGGGAGGAGTGTGGGAGCGCGGGGAGGAGAGGGGGAGGGAGTTTAATAATAATAAAAAGTTAAACTTACCGGCTGCCGGCCGCCCCTCCCGCATCGCGTCTCCGTGCTGGTTCTCCCTGGTTCCAGCAGACACTGGGACCACGTCACAGACTCCCTGTCCAATCCCCGCACTGCTCTCCTGCTAGAAGAGCAGCGTGGGGATTGGCCTAGGCAGGCTGGAAAGACGCTCCACTCAGTTTATGGAGTTTGTGGGGTTTCTCCAGCCCGGCTGTTCAATGCAGCTGGGTTAGAGAAACCGAAGTGCGCATGTGTGTTTTGGTTGGCCTGAGATAGCCGGCCAAACACACATGCTCACTTAGAGAGTACACATAGCACTCCTCCTCTTCCCTCTCATGCACCGGCCCCGCCCCTCCTTGCACATGCTGGCTGAGGCAGCTGCTTAAAAATAAAACGAAAATGAAATACCTTTTTATTTTTTTAGCTGCTGGCTCTGACCAGTGGGGGCGACGCTCCTACGCCATCGTGGAGGAGCCGCCCCTGCATAAGCAGGTCCTTTACAGCGGGTCTTGGTAGCTACAGTGGCTCATGTACAGAAGTCTTATTATAGCTGAAGTCATACTAAAAAGCACTGCTTGTTTATATGCCGACTTCTGTGGCCTATAAAAGAGCAAAGATAGCGGTGAAGGGAGTGTGAGTTCACAGGTTACCAGAGACAATGTAGATGACTAACCTACTTTCAGAATAATTTGTATATCGATGAATTTGCTTAAACAAGGAGTGGCCCAGCACTCAACTAGTGTATCATGTGAATAGAGCTTGTTTATACTCAACAAATTTTAAGACTCAGCATCAAAAAAACAGTATATTAAGATCTTCCCAAAAGTAAAAGAAACACAGATGAATTTTGATTGTAGTTGTAAAAATCTTTATTCTTTTCTTAATTTCTTAAAATTCATAATCGCCAATCTCCAACGCGTTTCGTCCTCATTCGGACTTCTTCAGGGCTAAAATATATACAAAAATCAACATTACTTCCTAATTCTGAATATAAATTCATTATACACATATATGAACCAGACAATATCAATAAGCAACAAATGTCTATACAGAATATACAATGAAACATTGCTATTCTATAACATGGTTTGGGAAGAGCATAATACAATGAATGTGATACAACAACATGAACCCACAATGACAACGGAAAAAACACACAAAATTGCAATGTACAAAACATAGAGTATTTACAAAATGTAGGTATTCATGACATTCATGATGATCCAGTTGATTTATCAATGGTATGACCAACCAATGATGTTCTATTAAAATTAGAAAAGGGCACAAATTGACATTTCGAAACCCATCTATAGTCAACATTTTGCAAGATGGCTAGCATCCTGGGTAGGAACCAAGCACATAGACATATTAGACAAAACAGGGGCTACTGGAAATGCTATGCTGCATTAACACATGGGCAAGCTTTAATGTTATTATGCCTCAGAATCGGTTCATTAAATTTCAAATTAAAGTAGGTATTGGATAGCGATTATCTATGGCTGTATGATTGCCTCTTTGACTAAGATGAGTAAATTGTGCGTTTTACAAGATGGCCCTGAAATAGATTTACTCCCCATTTTTTATATGTAATTGGACTGCTGTATGCATTTTCCACATGTGCGCAATACAGTGGGAGGTTGTTCGATACTATGAT
This sequence comes from Calotriton arnoldi, assembly GCA_963921515.1. Taxonomy (NCBI): domain Eukaryota; kingdom Metazoa; phylum Chordata; class Amphibia; order Caudata; family Salamandridae; genus Calotriton; species Calotriton arnoldi. Next base: position 401,836 of record CAWUFW010012649.1, on the reverse strand, counting down.
ACAAATACTGCTGATTCTAACTTAAAAGCAGGCATTTGATAACGATTATATATGGCAGCGTGGTTGCTTTTTCATTGAAATCAGTTAACTGTGGGCCTTACAAGATGGCCCCCGGAGTAGATTCACTTCCCTTTTTGTAAGTGAAAATGGATTGTTGTATGCATTTTCCACACGTTCGCAAAACAGTGGGAGGTTGAAATAAACTGTGGGATAAATGCTGTATATCCTAACTAAAAAACAGGCATTGGATAACGACTATGTATGGCAGTATGGCTGCATTTTGCATTTCTTGAATACTATTCAAATATGGCGCGTCTGATAAAGAATGACGTATTTGTTCGGCGCCGGGCAGTGTGGACTGACCGGCGAAACGCTTTCAGGTGTTTTGGATTAGAGAGGTGTATAAATGGCGGGTTATCTGAATGTCGGGTTCGATGCTGAACTGGACGTTGCTTGTGCTGGAGGGGAGATACATATCCCGTGAGTATTACGAGCGTGAACTTTAAACTGATTTATGTACTCACGTTTTATAGTACATGCTTTTAAGGTGCTTTGAATACAGGCATCACATTGACTTTGTCCTTAGAGGTTAAAAACATTGCTTATTATGGCTGCCTGTGATAGTGCGTTTTTTTTATTGCGGGGCAATTTAGGGTAAACGGCACTGGCATTTTGGAACTTGTTTTAAATATTGCGCCGTCATCTTTCTAACAAATGCGCTTTGTAGTCTTAGTACGCTCGTATACTGGAATCTTTCCTTTAACGCTCTGACGTTTGTAGGACAATCTATGGTAAACAGTACCGGCACTAAGAATACGCTGTAAATATCTCTTAAATAAATGAGCGTTGTATAGTCTTCTGGTTCTCAAAAGTTATTTTGTTTATCATTTAAGCAAATAGGATCACTATTAAAATACTAAACCTCTCAGTTCAAGCTTGTTATTACACTGTGATGTTGTGGTGTTGGGCTTTCTCGCATCACGGCAGGTACAACTCGCTGTAATTCTCGCGCTGTTATTTCCCAAATAAATGCGTGCTGTAGCCAGAGTTTCCTGGCTTTTTATATCGGGCATTTTCGCATTACGGCGGGCCCATCGCGCCTCATATAGGTTCAAGTCTTGAAAAATATATTTTTTCACTGAGTGTCATTGTGGTTATTGTGGTTTTGAGGTATGGTCATGATTGTGATTCTTGTATCGTTTTTATGTTTACATTACAGAAATTACCTAACTCTAAAAACCTGATTAGAAATTAGATTCCCCAGGAACAAGAGGAACAACACAAGTGCATGCATTTGTGTTTACGTAGCATGTAAGTGCAATTATTAAATCTATTATGGAGAGGTTAGATTGCATGGATTGAACAAAATTACGTTTTTTTAACACTTTGTTGCCGATTTTGGATATACATGCTAGAGCTGTATTAAGGTTAGCCATGTTCTTTACTTCTCTCTTTCAGACTGTCTTGTTTTTATAAAACTCAATCGGATCGCATATAAGAATTCCTTAAACCAAATAAAGATCTTAAAAATACATCGGAGGTATGTTAAGAGTAATGCATGAATTTTGTGAATATCGTGACTATACATTACTGTAGTATGTTATGATTTTTAACTGCAATACTGGGTATACTCATGCAAGGATTTCTTTAGTATAATTATGATGAAAATTATTTTGATTTAGGATTAATGAACCGATCTGAGGCATAATAACATTAAAGCTTGCCCATGTGTTAATGCAGCATAGCATTTCCAGTAGCCCCTGTCTAATATGTCTATGTGCTTGGTTCCTACCCAGGATGCTAGCCATCTTGCAAAATGTTGACTATAGATGGTTTTCAAAATGTCAATTTGTGCCCTTTTCTAATTTTAATAGAACATCATTGGTTGGTCATACCATTGATAAATCAACTGGATCATCATGAATGTCATGAATACCTACATTTTGTAAATACTCTATGTTTTGTACATTGCAATATTGTGTGTTTTTTCCGTTGTCATTGTGGATTCATGTTGTTGTATCACATTCATTGTATTATGCTCTTCCCAAACCATATTATAGAATAGCAATGTTTCATTGTATATTCTGTATAGACATTTGTTTCTTATTGGTATTGTCTGGTTCATATATGTGTATAATGAACTTATATTCAGAATTAGGAAGTAATGTTGATTTTTGTATATATTTTAGCCCTGAAGAAGTCCGTATGAGGACGAAACGCGTTGGCGATTATGAATTTTAAGAAATTAAGAAAAGAATAAAGATTTTTACAACTACAATCAAAATTCATCTGTGTTTCTATTACTTTTGGGAAGATCTTAATATACTGTTTTGTTGATGCTGAGTCTTAAAATTTGTTGAGTATAAACAAGCTCTATTCACATGATACACTAGTTGAGTGCTGGGCCACTCCTTGTTTAATCTGTTCTAGTGGCACTTGTGTCACTTTTTTTTGGAACATATGGAGGTCATGTTCCAGGCCCCTGTGCACCACAAAATGCATAAATAGATTTAGCCTGGACAGGGTATTGTTGACTGGTGCGGGATCTTTAGCCTTGACTCTCCTCCTCTTTTGAATCTATCAATGAATTTGCCTCTGGTTTATTACCACTCATGAAGGACGTCCACATGCTATAGTGTCTCTTGTAATTGTACACAGACTTCAAAGCCCTATATTTATTGCTGTTCTGGAGGAGGATCATTTGTTGTTGGTTACATCTGTTGCTGTGCGAATTTAAAAAACAGTGACATTTCGGCTAAGCGTCACATACAGGAAGAGCTTCAAGATATTACCATTATATTTAATAGTGAATTCCATGCTAATTATAAAGCGCTGCAGTTTACATTACTGTGGTGCGCTTTCAAAACCCAAACTAAAACTAAACATGTAGCGCCCAGAAGCAGGCCCTTCATAGCTCCTAGGATTTGGCAGAACTCATACTTAAAGACACCATCTCTGTGCATCCGATCTTCATGTTAATCCGTTTGTCATGTTAATTGAAAAGTACTACTAATAGGTGGCTGAGCGGGCCGAAAATGCTCCTCTTTAATATCATGATGTATTACAAGTTAGATTCATGCTAATTAGAAAGCACTGCAGTTTACATTACTGAGGCGTGTTGTGAAAGCTAAATCCAATAGTAAACATGCCGTGCCCTGTAGCAGGCCCTTCATTGTTGTTATTGCAGGTTTCTTTATGAGACTCATCATGAAAATGCAGTTCTATATTAAGCTGTTACGCATTCACAACTCCCTGGCCAGGAACCAAAGCTAACAAGAAAAACAAGTTGAAAGAACATCACTTCCTTGAATTACGTAGCACTAGTTAAGGTGACGGTTGATGACCAGTAGCGAGTGCGGTTGTAGCTGTTTGGGCAGTTACGTTGCTGCAGATTAAATCCATGCAAGTCAGAGCTAAAGAAAACGAGCCCAATCCCCCTTAAAAGGAAGCCCAGAACCAAACGAAATCCTACCAAAAAAGTCCAACTGCTAGTCGACATCGAAAATTGCAAAAAGAGTAAAGAGTAAAGCAGTGGCTGATAAACGGTATCCGTGATGTGCGCACTTTGTGAGAGTGAGTGCGCGCTGAGGTAAAACAATGTGCGCACAGTGGGCACGCATCCTACAAGGAACAATGATTGTAACATGAAAAATATGAAAACGGGCGCCGTGCTGAAACATGAAGCATGGCGCCCTTGTTCCCAACAATTTATATAAAGAAACACCTTAGGCAGAGTAAAGTTTAAATACTAGTGTTGAAGGAAGTGACCCGAATAGGGTCACCCGGGTCACTTGTGACCACCTCTTGCCTTTCACAAATGAAGAGTCATTCAGATAGTAGATAATGGAAACCAAGTATTTTATTAGTATAGCGCTGCAGTGGAGCCCAGTCTGACCAGTCTCTTGAGATGGCTGTCGAGGGACTGACTCCCCCCAACATGACATAAGATATTATACATTTCCAAATCTTCTGAGAACACGCCCAAACTGGAAAATTCCAGTCCAGGCACTGGCAAACAAAAGGGGTACAGAAGGATGAGCTACATTCCTGGGACCGGGTACATGTTATCTTCACTCCAAGGTCGCCTCACTAATGCTCACCATTAGAGTGAAGGTGGGAACGAGCCTATCTAACAGCTAAGGTATGCAACAATAGAGAATACATTCATTAGTGCAGCTGAAATCGGCCTTGAGAAACACGAGCAAAGGGGCATGGAGACAGTTTTCTGCTGAGGCAAGCAACACGAGCTTAGCTTCGATCATGAAACAGAATGGTGGTTACTAATAAAATGGCACCATGAATGCTAACTTAACACAGAATAAACGATGAGCAAGGGGTCGATAACATTTTCAATTCTAACAGACCCTCCTTTTAGCATTCATGTTAAATTTGATTATTGCCATCAGGTAAGGGTCTTTACAATGCTAAGGAAGAAAAGAACATTCAATCAGAGGCAATTGTTGTTACTTTAGAGACTATTAATCAACACTAAATACTCTGCAAGGCTAGACACATATAATCAATATTAAAAAATGCACTCATCAATATTCATCAAATCTTGGATGCCCTGCATCATCATCATGGCTTTGTTCTGAGAGTCACGTTCTGGAGGCTTTGGGCGAGGAGTCAACATTGATACACAGCAGGCAGGCACAACACAGCAGGCACAACAAGCAGGGAGGCAGTGGATGCACAGACAACATGCCAAGATTATACCAGCGATGGCAATCAGAAGATGATAATCTTCCACCCCCAAGATGCAAAGAGGCCCCAAAACTACCCCGTGAGAGACCATGTGCCATTCTCCTGGTGTATGTCAGAGGCAAGCTTATGGAGCTTCCATATAGCAGCATATACATTCGGAGCGTGGTCCGGTATGTATACACAGCAACTACTTCCTATGATGCAGCAGGCCCCACCCCTATCAGCAAGGATGACGTCTAATACCATCCGGTTTTGAAGGGCAACAAGTCTCGTAGCTTGGAGCACTACTGTGACATTGGTCAAAATCCCTGCAGTGGTATTAATGACCCCTTCTACGACTCTAGTGAGTCGCCGAATATTAAGACTATTGGCCTTGGGGCCCCAGAAAGGTATTATACATTTCATAGCATCAGTGAACTGCTGCAAGGTGGTGTCCGTCTGAACTATGTCGTCTGTGCTAATCAATCTTCTAAACCGAAGCACATGGGCATTTCTACGGTGTAATCAATGGTCTTTATGGTAATTGGGCGGGGTGATTTATACCAGGGGTAAGAGGTAAGAAAGATAACACCTACCCGACCATCCCTCAGGAAGCCAGACATAACCGTGAGATCCACAATCAAAGTAGACATTGGGTGGCGGTATTAGGGGCGGGCTATTCGCTAATCTCAAATTATAAGTGACATTGCATCTGCTCTCCCCTACCTCTACTTTCCCAGCCCCCTGGACACAGAAAGCAGCTGTAACATTAACCACCGACAGGGGTATCAGCTTATCTTCAGTAACATTACGGGCCTGAAAGGACTGGAAGTACTCTGATGTATTGAACTGCAGGAAATTATTCATTTCTGCCTGAGACCATGTTCCATTTTTCAGTCCCCTATATCCCTGCATGCAGGAGCTTAGGAACAATCTGCCAAACGGCTCTCGGCCGATAGGAGCACCAGGAGGTGCTCTATGCTGGAAACGTACATTTTGTTTTAGGGTGCAAGAATCAGTACTCTTTCATTCTAATGTAGCAGCCTGGGGAAATGAGCGTACCATAATAAGCAATGCAAACCACCCCTCACAGCTATTGACATATGACAATGGCATGGATAATAAGTTCTCACTCCTATGAGTCATTGAGGGCAGCAACCCACATACCCAGCAATTTGTTGTGTTATAAGCATTATGTGTTTGGTGCAGAGTCTGGATGAACACATTATCTTTATAGGACTTTCGGTGCTCCTCCTTGTGAGGTGCCAAAGTGACAAAAATATGTTCAGGGGGAACAGGCGTAGTACCAATCAAAGAATGCACAGGATATTTCTCCTTAGGAAATACACTATTCCAAGTATTATTACTAGAGATATTAGAATAATAGTTACAAAAACTGTTTTGCTTTTCACAGACCAATTGGACCAAACAGGCCTGTTCCGTTCAGAACTCGGAGCTGCAAAGGGCTGTTCTTCCTCCCGAATGGGGCGACCAAAGGGGTAAATTTATTTTTTTCTACAACCAGAGGAAAAGAGTTATGATTGGAGCCAACTGGAGTTGAAACAAGGAAATGGGACAGTGTTCTCAGCGTCCATCCGAGCCCCGCTCACGGATTCCTATTGTTCATCAGGCGTAGGCACTGTTGAACACCGGCGGTGGAGCTGTTCGTCTAGCTCAGATCCAAATCCCACGTTGCAGGGCAAGGTATTTCTGTCCTGAGAATCACAGTCCTTTGGCCCTGATCATTCACTGTCCGAACAATGCACCAATCTCCCTTTCCCTAGGCTACCGTTGGTACCACAGGCAGGGTGCGTTCACCCTATTCTTCAGCAATGCAGTCCATCCCTACTAATCTGACTTTTCCTTTGGCGCACTGTTCCTCCGCCGGGGGCGTAAATTGTACCTTGTCACTCCAGGCACAGAGGGGTCAGGAAAAAGGGGGTCAGACTCGAAGGGACCAAGGGGCAAAGGCTCAAACACTGACGAGCCAGCAGGCTGGGGTTCAACAGGTTGGGACTCAGGCACAGGTGGACCAACAGGCTGGGGCTCCTTGATGGCCTTAATCTCTGGTGGCACAGCCTCATTCAGCACGGCGTGGCTCTCTTCCTCAGTTGGTGCCCCCATCAACCGGGCATCCGAAAAGGGAATGAAGCGCGGTACCTGCTCCGTCTCATGGTTGCCAATCCCGTCCAGCACCCACTGGTCGTACGGCAACGGCAGGGGTGACCTCTTGCAGTGGGTACTGTGTATCCAATTCTTCCGGCCGTTGACCTTCACCACTGTTCTGGTGGCAAGGAGGACTTCGAGCGTCCCCTCCAGCGTGGCTCCAAGCTGCTTTTCCTCTGGAAATTGCACACGAGGACCCAATCCACGGGTCGTATCTCGTGGCCTGGCCCCTCGGGAGTTTGTGGTAAGGCTTCAGATATCTGTTGGTGAATAGAACGCAAACTTTTAGTCAAAGCATAGAGGTAATCCACAAGCAAAGGGTATTGTATTTCAGAAAACCGGCGAGGTCGTGGGACGCCCCAGACATTTGCCAGGCGGCCAAACACGACCTCGTACGGGGACAATCCTGTTCTAGAGTGGGCCGTGGCTCTTGTGGACAACAGCGCTAAGGGTAAGGCATCTGGCCACTGCAATCCTGTGCTCTCCTTGATCTTTGCCATTTTTAGTTTGAGAGTACCATTGTACTTCTCAACTAAACCTGCTGATTGGGGGTGGTTCGCTGCATGAAACATTTGCTTGATGTGCAACCCATCACACACCAGCTGTATAACTCTTGAATTAAAGTAACTTCCATTGTCACTCCAAATCAAACGGGGCAAGCCGAAGCGCGGGAAGAACTCTTTCAATAGTGTCTTCGCCATTGCCATGGCTGTATTCTCTTTAGTGGGGTAAGCCTCAATCCATTTGCTAAATGCACAGACGACCACTAACACATATTTCAGATTGTTAACTCATTCCATTTCGATGAAATCCATCTGGAGAACCTCGAAAGGGAATGAAGGCGGTGCGAAACTGCCAGAGGTGTGGGGGTACCTTTCCCGGGATTGTGCATCATGCATACCATGCAATACTTCACCAAATGAGCAGCTACTTTAGGGATGTTGTCATTCTACCACACGGGATCTAAAAATTTACATATCCCTTTCGCACTAATGTGGGCTGGCCCATGCGCCATAGTGACCACAGGAAGGACATACGCATCGGGTAACATCCATCTCTGCTTTCCCGACTTGTCAGTCCAGCACCCATCTCATCCAAACAGGTCGTACTTTCCTGCCATACTGCTAACTCCTCAATCGTTGCCTCACTCTGTATCTCCTTGACATTGTCCTAAGTGTCCTCAAACATAGTGACTTCAGGTACCCACCTAGCAGGACCTGCCACAAACATTCTTTTCATTTGTGTTCAGGCCATCTCTTTAGCTGTTTAGTCTGCAAATGCATTTCCCTTTCCCACATCATCAGTAACTGCCTTGTGGGCGCTACACTTCACTATTCCTAACTTCTTGGGAAGTGTTAAGGCTGACAAGAGCCTGTGTATCAATGGGCCATTCTGTATTTTTGACCCATGTGAAGTCAGGAATCCTCTCTCTGCCCAGAGCCGCCCAAAATTATGAGCGACTCCAAAGGCGTACTGGCTGTCTGTATAAATATTGACAGACAGTTCCTCACTCAACTCACAGGCTCGAAGAAGGGCAACTAACTCTGCAGCCTAGGCCAGTTGGTAGGGAACCCGTGATGTCTCAACTACTGTGTGTAAAGTTGTTACGGCATACGCTGCTGTTGTGGTGCCATCTGGTAATTTGAAACAAGAGCCATCGACATATAGCTCCCCTTGGGGATCAGATAGGGGAACATCAGTCAGGTCTACCCGTCCCTTTGTCTCCTCCTCTGTACGGAAAATGCAATCATGCACATCCATGTCCTCACTCTCGGAAGGAAGGGGTAGTAACGTGGCTGGATTCAGAGTGGCACATCTTTTGATGGTGACGTGTGGTGCAAACAGGGTCAGCTCATAGCCAGTCAGACGCGCACTGGTAAGGTGCTGTGTTTTCGTTCTGTTCAAAAGTGTGTCCACAGCATGCGGTACCATGACTGTGAGGTCAGTGTCAAGAAGGTGCCCTGCTGATTGTCGAATGGAGACGCCACGGCCGCGACCGCTCTTAGACAGCTCGGGAGGGCTCTCGCGATGTTGTCAAGAAGCGCAGAAAAATAAGCACACGGCCTCTGCTTACCTCCAAAGCAGTGGCGGCTGGTGACATTTGAAAGTGGTGGGGGCGTAAAATTAGTGGTGGAGCACACCACGGCGAGCAAGCGAGCCCGATCGACCTAAGGAGGAGGACCCTCCCCCCCCGAGAAAAGTTTGAAAAATTAGTGGGCAAATGGTGCATTTTCAAGACTTTCGGAAGCCACTGTGCTAAACAGAAACAGGCCGCTGCCTCCCCTCAAACTATCATCAGTTCCAAGGCCTCATGAATAAACCATTCTAAATTGCAATAAACCACAATTAATTCTTAATAATGTTGCATAAGTAGGTTGGATCTGTCTACTGAGCCAGTGCCTACGTGAGATAAAGTGGCATTCAAGATGGCCCAACAGAGTAAAATGCCTACTTTTTCCACATAGAATTGAATATCATATTGGTTAGTGTTCATTTTTTGAAACTCAATATCATGCATAAAGGCAACTTGCATAAACTAAAAACACATAAGCATACAGAGATAAAATATATACATGCAACACAGAAAATGTTTTCCCTACCTGTGCTTGTCCGTTTCCTTTATGAATCATTTGTTCAAAGCCAAGTACACAGGAGGTGAATGAAATCTTCATATGATATAATTGGCTACAGATAGAAATATTCATTCGAAGAATTTTTTTTTTATTCTTATAGAATGTCAACCAAACTTTGAGCCGGATAGCTTTACAGTTGAAAAGCGAAACGTGAATATCCATCACCCCAAATCCAATTGTTCAAACAGTAATGTAGAATACTTTATATAGATTTACATTTAAACAATCAAGTATGGTAAAATCCTTTCAAAAATTATTATTTAGAGCAGGAAGATGACCAAAATCTTTGTGTAGAGAAGGTTTAATAGTACAAGAAGTATGTTTTATATACTTTAAATTTAAATACTTTGTACATCACTGATAAAGTGTCTGGTTAACCAGTACTTTAGAAAACTTGTATAAATAATTACATGAAATATGTATTAGTGCATAGAAGAAAATAACTTTCTCAAAGTTGTATGGGTTTACACATTTATATTATCTAACACCCATGAGGCCATCAACAAAATATTACTAGTAGATAATTCTATATGTTCCAACAAGCAAACAAACATTGTTATATCATTTATCAAACTGAAATGAGCCAACATTCAGACCCCTTGCATGAAAATATAAGTGCACCCTTATAGATGTTGCATCACTGCAGATGGCAATTTGCATCAGATTCTGCTAAAGTAATGGACTTGATCAACATGAAGTGCTGCCGCCTTTATATAATTGTTTGAACATTTTTATGATGTGTTGAGTATTAAGTTTGAGGTAATGAGCCATGTGTATATCTCAAGATATGCAATGGTGTCAAATCTAGTATGCTCTTCAGTTGACAAGGATATTAAACCATATCCATTCAGAAATGATTCCCATCATTATAAATGAAGTAATATTATTAACATATCCACTCAGTATCAGTCCATATGATGGTCAGTGATAGATATGGTAAAAAAAATTAAGTCCAGGATTCTACAGGCCTCTACCACACAGCAAACACTACAGTGTATCAGTTTGCAATTGGGAAAAGAGCAAACAAACTACAGCTTCATCAAACGGATAGCCAGAAAAAAATAGTTTCTCCTAAAGGACACTGCTGTACAGCAAAAGTTTGCAAAACAAGACTGTAATCAGGACTGACTATAATACCTGGATCAGGACTGACTATAAAGATGAGACCAATAAACAATATCCTGTAATTCTTACAAGACTGACTGTAGCCCAGTATGCACCATCTTTAAGTATGTCATGGAAGGTACATGGTCTCAGTCTGTCTGGCTATAGTTTGTAAGTTAGTCCAAAGCTTGCCAAAGTGTAGGATATTTACAAAACTGTGTCATATTTGCTGGGGAACTTTGAAAAAAGGTTGAGAGAGAGGTGCATTAACTAATACCCTGAAACAACACCAAGCTTATGTGGCTTTATAATGATAAGTCTGAATTCCTCTCAAGTCATGCAAGATACTGAAACATACATTTAATACATGGTGCATTTACTTTCATAGGTTCCTGCAGTATACTTGAATGTTACTTGCAATACAAAGTAAACAAAAACTATATTTGTTAGCACCAATGATTTACAGCACCACGTGCATTTCCATGGTTTCTATTTATACAGAAAGTTTGCACGCCGTTCTTTAATGTGAGCAAACTTTTCAATAGTTCTCTTGTTGAAATCTGGAATCTGATTTATTAGTTCCTTTTCTATTGACAGCATAGCCAATGCATTTAGTCGAGCTTGGGTCATTGTGTTCCTTAAAAATGTTTTTATCTTCTTCAGTGTGGAAAAGCATCTTTCAGCCTCAGATGTTGTCATAGGTGTTGTAATGACAATTCTCAATAACTTAAGAGTCTCACAAAAAGAATTCTGCAAGTTGTTTTGACATAAAAATATATATAAAACCACGGCACCACCTGTAGCCTGCTGAAAGTCCTGTCTTCCATACAGGATTGATAGTTCAGTGCGCAATCTTGACTTGTTTAGCATTGGATATGCTTCCACTGTTTCACTGAGAGCTGCTGTAGGAAAACATTTGCTATGTTTTTGAAACAGGTCACTATGCAGTAGTGTTGCACTGACTAGATGCCTTGTAAATGCAAAGCGCTCCTTGGCATGCACCACAATAATGTCACATACTTCTTTTCCTTCCTGAATCAAGGTATTTATCTGCAGTTTGCTGTTTGTAAATCGAGAATCATGTGGCAATTCAGAGTCCAAATTATGAATGGATTCTCGTACCTTGTTGATGCTGATCATAAAGGCTGAAGTGTCCTTTTGTACAGATACAGTATCAATGTCTCGTTTTTGTAATTGATTGTACAAAATATTGACGTGCGGCATTATGCCGTGGAACAAAAAAAGAAAAAAAAGAAACTCCCTGTCTTCTAGAGTTCTGGTAAAGCCCTTTGCTTCACACACAGAAGTGGAATCAAATGTACTGTCTTCTGTAATAGATTTCATGCATTCTACAAGGTCATCCCTGTGTTCGTGAATTATATTGACAGCTCGGATGTTGAAGTTCCAGCGAGTCTCAGACCCTCTCGGTATTCTTTTTGCCACTATCTGTTCAAGCACTTCAGTCCGTTTTGGCGAACGGGAAAAAAAAGCAGTAATACCACCCAACTCTTTAAAGAAAATTCTGACTCTGGATATTTTTGATGCAGCCTGTTCCATGATTAGATTTGGTTGGTGGGCATAGCAATGGACATAGTGTGCATTTGGATAGATGTCTCTGATTTTGTTTTGAACCCCACCGAAGGCACCACGCATGACACTGGCACCATCATAGCTCTGAGCAATTCTGCAAAATATTATAGACGGTGACAAGCACAGAAGCAGGGTTCCCTTCCATGTTTGATCATTAGGAGTGAAGCACTTTATTTAAAAACAGTTCAGCAATTTTTCTGCAACAGATTAACTATTTTATACAAAAGCGTACGGACTCATTGAACACTATATGAACATTCAGTATAACAATGCGAGTACTATATAAATGATGTGCACTGGGAGTTGTAGTGATATCGGGTTTAAGCAACTGTGGACTTGAAGTTTGGTTAGTCCTTTGTTTATGTTAGCGTGAAGTTTTGACGCACACAGGTGCAATGAATTATCGGGTGACGTAGTATACGGTCGTGAGCATAAAACAGAATGTTTTCACAGGTATCTGGTTTAACTTGTATCAGAAGCGTTTTTATACGCTGAGAAGGAAGGAAGAAATGATTGAATTTTCTTTTTTAAATGCGGTGACCAGTAAGCCATGGTAAGCGTAGAGTAATGCATTTTTATATATCTATGAAAGCAATTATCATATGGCGCAGCATACTGCGGGGGTGAATCGATTGGATAAACAACATGTTGAATTTAGGGCACTAAGGTGAAATGGTCACAGTCTGCCAGTAGTTCTCGAATGAGGGTGGAATTATTGTGTAAATGGGTTAAAAATATGCTTTTGGTTTTTTATCAATATAAACGTTGCTTGTAAAATGCAATGAAGTGTTTCTTAAAGTTGATTATGTTCTATTTTTGTATATTGTAGATGCCCCTGAAGAAGGGAAGTTACTTCCCGAAATGCATTGGGTTGTTTTATTAAACATCTTGGCATGTGGAACCCACTATTGACTCCTGAGCTTTTCTGAGAGATCCACGTCTTAAACAGACTTGAGTAAAATGAACTGAGCATAAAGAAAAAGTAACGGATTAAAAAACGGTTAAACCCGATGAAAAATAAGAGTAAAGCAGAAATAATTGAAATAATTGATTCATTTGATTCAAAACAAAGGTGTGGCAGTGCAGCCTGGTGGAATCTGTAAATGAGGTTCCCTTGTGGAGATATAACGTTACAGCGCAACGGGACGAAGCGCGAGGCAGGTTTTTTGCACGCCGTCAAAATCAAAAGGCAAAAGAAGGATTAAACTAAGGATAACAGGAGTGCATCTCTTCTCATGTATCTTTATTTTTTCTGCCAGATGTTTAAGGTCAGTAACTCCTGTTTTAGTCCAGCTAACTTCACCCCCAAAGAGCAAGCAGGGGAAACAGAACAAGGCATTCTTAGAAGAGCTGGCAGTTAGTCACTCCATTTTATCAAACCAGGTTCGTGTAAACCTACGTGTGTAACCCTTACCGCCATCTTTTGTAGACTGTTCAATGTTTATTTCAGGTTTATCAGGTCCTAGTCCTTTCACCCGAAGTTTATCTTCGTGTGCCATTCCCAAAAATGGTTTTGTGAGTAAACTGTCAACTGTGTTCATTTTGACAAATAATAAAATGAACAGTACAAAGAAAGCTTAAACGATATTATAGTATCACCTAACAGAAACCACCCGCGTATATTATGTAAAATACCATAGATGTACTAACAAGAAATGTCAATAAGTACACAAGTAGCAGTAGTTAGTTGTTATTTGTCTATCACTAGTGATACGGATTTGCAACTGTACTTCAAGTTCCTTTTTAGCGATGGGTGATGAACTTTCAGCTGATTTAGTAACTGGTCCCTTCTGTTAAACTGTCTGCTGAGTGATCTGTAACCTGGAGACAACCTTCCTGCTGAGTTTCTCTCTAGCTCCTGTTGATAAGCTATCTGCTAATTTCCTCCCTGGTGTTTGTCAAACTATCTGTTGATTTTATTTCCTCTGGTGCCTGTACTTTCTGCTGGTTTCCTCCCTGCTGCCTGCCGTTCCTGTTGATAAACTATTGGTTGAATTCCTCCCTGGTGCTTGTCAAACTATCTGTTGATTTCCTCTGGTGCCTGTAGAAAACCTTTCTGCTGGTTTCCTCTCTACTGCCTGTCGTTCCTCTTGATAAACTATCGGTTGATTTCCTCCCTGGTGCTTGTCAAACTATCTGTTGATTTCCTCTGGTGCCTGTAGAAAACCTTTCTGCTGGTTTCCTCTCTGCTGCCTGTCGTTCCTCTTGATAAACTATCGGTTGAATTCCTCCCTGGTGCTTGTCAAACTATCTGTTGATTTCCTCTGGTGCCTGTAGAAAACCTTTCTGCTGGTTTCCTCTCTGCTGCCTGTCGTTCCTCTTGATAAACTATTGGTTGAATTCCTCCCTGGTGCTTGTCAAACTATCTGTTGATTTCCTCTGGTGCCTGTAGAAAACCTTTCTGCTGGTTTCCTCTCTACTGCCTGTCGTTCCTCTTGATAAACTATCGGTTGATTTCCTCCCTGGCGCTTGTTAAACTATCTGTGGATTTCCTCTGGTGCCTGTAGAAAACCTTTCTGCTGGTTTCCTCTCTGCTGCCTGTTGTTCCTCTTGATAAACTATTGGTTGAATTCCTCCCTGCTGCTTGTCAAACTATCTGTTGATTTTCTCTGGTGCCTGTAGAAAACCTTTCTGCTGGTTTCCTCTCTGCTGCCTGTCGTTAAACTATCTGCTGATTTCCTCCCTGGTGCCTGTGAAAAATTAAAATAGGACGTAAGCTTTGAGACTTGTGTCCATTGGATAGCTTGAACAATTTTAAAGCAGCTGTTAATTCTACATTTGCAGCAAAACCATATGCCCACACAGTAAAGCCAGAAGGGACTGCGGTGTGTAGGTTTCTCAGTAATATAACTCCACAGCCATCCCCATGTGGAAAATGTTTCCAATACAAATTGATTCATAACTTCACAAACACACTTTTGTCGTGGCAAAAAGCCAACTTACTGTGAGAGCCTCAGTGACATGTCAGATTGCGAATGTTCAACCCCAATGAAGCCCCATATATGTCATTTTCTTTACTGCAGTGAACAATGCGAGTGCTGCACCGGATCTAGAACTATAGAAATGTCACATGCAATATTGCCATTACCTTATGCATGCTTCACCCCTGGCATCACTCTTACTCACAGTTCCTTGACGTTATCAAACATCCTTCCTCACCTTCATCCAGTCAGATGCAGAAGGAAGGCAGAGGTCAAAGATGCACTATATGCATCCACATTCTGCAGGATATCAATGCCTAAGTTTTGGGGACAGTTCTGAAACATCCCCACCTCTTAAAGTCCTCAAAAACAGAGGCAAGCAACCATTTGAGGACATGAGAGTAACCCTTGGAACTGTACCAGAAATAAAGCATAATAGGTAAACCTAGACCAAATAAAAAACACGAGCTTGAGGCGTCATTAAATAGTGTAGCCTGGAGAGGTGCATGAAAAACCGCTGCAAGCTTTTCAAGCATTACCAAAGAGACACACAACAGCATTTTGAGTAAGTTGGCAAACTAGTGCACAAAACTATATTCAAAGATGAACATCCAACAAAGAAATGCAAATACCTGCTTCAGGACCTTTAGCAAATACAAGCACAAACATATATTGAGTCTTTGTGAAAGACCAGCTAAATTCAACAACCATATATACAACCAAATCCACGCCTGTGGACCCGTACAGTTCTTATGGAGAAAAAAAAATTGTTATGTTCTCCCTCAAGCAGAATCCATTCAAATTATATACATTTAAATATGTGCATATGCACACTCCTGCAACATTCCCTATGTGTAGTGTTTTACGTATAGGCTTTCAATGAGGAACATATGGCATGAGCACCAGTTGCATTACAGTACATTCATTTTGTTACGCACAGGGAGATTAGGGATTTGCCCAGAATCAAAGGATGTTGTCCCAGGGACCACTACCTGCCCTTAAAAATGAAATGAAAACATTTTTCTTTTTAAATGCATCCCGTTTTCCTTTAAGGAAAACGTGCTGCATTTTAAAAACAAAGGGGCATATTAGCAAGGGCACTATCGCCGCTTTAGCGGCACTTTTGCCGCTAAAGCGGCGATATTTATATCGCCCTATCAGCAAACTGTCTCTAACAGCAGTTAGCGACAGTTTGCGGACATTAGCGCCCGTTTTTTACCGCTTTGCATGTCAGCGATATTTATAGCTAATGACATGCAAAGTGGGCGTTCCAAACGAACAAACCTGGGAAACACTCGCTAACAGGCCTATCGCCTATTAGCAAGGTGGCCATGGCCCCAGTTAGCGACGTGAAAAGTCGCGCTAACCGGGGTCATCGCCATTTATTTAACACCTGCAATTAGCAGGTGTTAGCCATACCTAACATGGGGGGTGGATTATGCTGATACGACCACAGGGTCGTATCAGCAAGGTGTTCTCCCTTCTCCATGCAACATCGCTGGTTTTTCAGCGATGTTGGCCCATTTCCTCCGCTATCGCTGGAATATTCATCGCCATAGCGCTAATCGTTGCAAATACAGCGTTAGCGTGGCGATATATTCCAGCGATAGCCGGCGATAAAAAAAATCACGCTAAGCAGGGTTAGCGATGATTATCGCCTCTTCTTGCTAATATGCCCCAAACTGCTTTATTTAAATAAAAGCAGTCCCAGACATGGAGGTCTGCTGAGCCCAGCAGGCCACCATAACTGGGAGGGTCAGCCATTCCTAATGGGGTTGCAAATTGCGAGCGCCTCATTAATATGCATGAGGCATGAAATGTGCAACCCCATTAGGAATCGCTAACGGTGTCTCAGACACTGTTGTACATGGCATTTAGCGACTTGCAAATTGTGACTCGCAATTGAGCGCAATTTGCGAGTCGCTAAATGCCATGGTCGTACATCTGGCCCCAAAACTGCTTAGGGTGACCCGTAAATTTAATAGCCATGGTAGACTACCAGCACAGTCCGATTCATCAAAGCAGCACAACTCTATGGAACCTGAGGGAGAAACACAAAAATACCACATCTAATGCCTGGTTTTTGTCAGAGCTAAGAGATGTGCGCATAGCAATCAACAGCTAAACAGGAAATCCCGAAAAGGCGGGCCAAGCTCCGATACTAAAATACATATTCAACATTGAACAAGAACCTATAAAGCCAAATGCTGGAAGGCATTTTAGAGCCTAATTCACAATATAATTTAATCAGAGAAATCAACATACTCAATGGATGAACGAACCTGGGAGGTTTACTTATTAAACCTCTACCATGAGCGATCATTAACACACAATAGAGAAAGTTTGCCTTCCATCACCAAACCAGGCTCTTTCCACAAATGTGTTTATAACTTTATTTATTATACTGCTAACCTAGCATCTGTGACTGAGAATGAGCCCCAAATAAAAGGAGTGAATGAGGAGCATAGCGCACTATGTAACTCTGTAAACTCGGCATTAGCATGCAGTGTGCATTTAGGTAGCGCCAACTCAGCGAGCCAAGAGTCTCCATCCGCTAAGTATGAGGTGAAATAAACACCGATGGGTTGTCTGATAAATCAGACAGATCAGTGTGCGATCCGGTTTTTAGCAGTTTGTGTGCCTGTTTTTTTCATGTTTATTTCCCCGATATTAACACAAGCACGGCCTGCAGCAAGCTCAAATCCATGCAGTCTCCTATGCCTTGCAGCGCATCTATACGAGTTCAAAACTCATCTGATTTCCGATCTGGTTTGCTAAAGGGGTGGGCAGGGGCACTTATGTTGATGCTCGACTAGCATGTGCAGAGAGAAAGTGCAAACATAGCGATAGGAGCAGAGAGAAAAAACACACAGAAGAAGGGAGGGTTTGGGTCAACGTCCAGTTAGGGTAGTGTGTGGGGGATGGTTATCGAGAGAAAAGGGAGAGATAGGTGGTGCAAGAAGAATGGGATGTAGGCCATGTGGTGAGGATGGAGTGGGAAGGGGAAAGTGAGTCCTAGTAAGAGAGAAAAGCACGTAACGAAATACCGCAGTGGAAATACCAGGGGAGAAAAAAAGAGAAGACACAAGTAAAAGAATACAGTACATAATGTATACGTCGACATGATTACATCACAGATATTGGCAAACAGTACAAAGGCAGAAACAGCCAGTAGTGAAATGGCATAGGTAGAGAGAAAGGAAGAAGGAGACAAAGAAAAGGAAAAGAAAAAGAGAGAGAACACATTAAGGAACAGGTTAACAAGATGTGTGGGGGCGTGACAAATGTCAACATAACGCATATCAAAGATGGTCACAACCAGGTTGAATGAATGTGCGAAGACATAATATTTTAACAAAAGTAGAAAAATATACTGTAAAAAATGTATGCCTCAACATGATATCATCACAGACGGCGGCAGACAGAACGAAGGCAAAGACAGCCAGTAGGGAAATGGCATGAGTAGAGAGAACAAGCATTTGCAATGCAATCGGTCTCGCCTTTGGGACCTAATCAGGATTTAGCAATGCAGCACATTGTGCGGCCTTGGGGGTTTCAGGGTGCCGAGTC
Organism: Calotriton arnoldi; assembly: GCA_963921515.1. NCBI lineage: Eukaryota > Metazoa > Chordata > Amphibia > Caudata > Salamandridae > Calotriton > Calotriton arnoldi. Next base: position 383,169 of record CAWUFW010012649.1, on the reverse strand, counting down.
ACTGATGAGTAAGATTCACACTGGTCAGAGCATGGTGAGGCAGAGGGTGCTGGTAAACTAAGAGCATTGTCCACAGCTCATTTGATGGCAGTCTTAAATGCCTGGAGATTGTGCCCATTAAAGCTTTGTTGAGGCTGGATGGAAACGGTGCCTTCCTTTAGACATTAGGATGAGGGAGACAGGGTGGGGCCTCCCAGTGATCCCTGTCCTTCACATCTTGGGAGGGGAGCTGGGGGAAGGTTGGGAGTGGCGGTGCCTGGTACTAGTCGGTGCTACATACTTGACTGGTTGGTTGCATAATTTGGGCCACAGTGGGGCCTATTTATCAAATGGCTGCACTGTCTTTTGCCGCACCAGTGTGGCATTGTACACTGCCATGCTGTATTGAGATGCATCATACCGTGAAACAGAAATGGAGTGGTGAAACAAGCTAAACACCAGAGAGAAGAGTTACTGTGTATGTAAGAACAACAAAAATGAAGGTAATCTTTCTTTCCTTTTCCACACTCTCAATATATGTGATAACAGTCAACATAAGCAACTGTATGGAACAATCTCAACCTTTGCAGTTGGCAAGCTCTCTTATGGTGCTGAAGATGTAATGCGACTGTTTAAAGCACCTAGTTAGAAACCATTAAAAAAACATTCTGACAAGCGGTGCCTCTTTCTTCACTTCAGCTAATGGTATCACAGTGGACTGGCTGAATACCAGATGCTACTCAGCGGGGTCTAGAGCATTCTTTCTAAACTGCGTTCCCGATGCTACTAATGTAGTCCAATTACAATATAATGCAATGCTCGAATTTCCATATTTCAGACACCTTTCATCCCAATAAGGCCATTTACCAGCATTCAATTATTTGTTCATCAATAAACATATCTACATGACGTTTAGTTTGAGGAAGCAGGGTTTCCCAAGTTCACAAAGACTTTAGTAGTAATTTCTAATACAAAGATGCAATATTCGTATTGAGAATACATGGCAGGATTAATAAAATATGATTGGGTGCTGCAAACTCGTGCATCATCAATGCTCGGTTTAATGGGGTCTAAATATACACGCGTTACCTGTCGTTCAAGAGCTCCTTCCACAGTTGCAGTGCAACAACCTACCCGAACCCACAAATAGAAACCTCAAAAGACAAGGCGCCCTAGGCCCTTTATACAATTCTAAGCGATTAAGAAACAGCAGCAGCCACGGGTAAACATAGTTAATAATGCGAGGAGTGGAAATCACCCCAGACAAGGCTTAGAATATATGCATGGACACCGATGAAAAAATGGTGATGAGTGAATGTGAAAACAGCAAAAACCACAAATGCAAACAACCGTGCTTCAGGCAAATACTAGCCAACTGTTTCACGGCAGTAAGGGACATTTCTCAGATACTGTGGTGAGAAAATGTCACACGTTCTTCAGGCAATAAAAACAAGGCTGGGAGGATTTCTCTCCAACGCACCGTGTAAACTTATAGAAGCCAGTATGGCATGTTGAGATGCAAACGCTGCTACCGTATTACTCATGCTTTGTGGGATTTCTAAACCTTAAACTGAGTGCTGGAGAATTCTATGCACACGAACAACAACAGGCTGCAGCTACTCCTACACCCTAAATAATTGTGTGATTCATAGACGCGGACACAAATCCCGGGCTTTCCTGTGTGCTGCAAGCTCCTCTTGCTGGACAATCAGTGATAACACTTCTCCCCTGCATCTCCCTGACAGTGTGTGCGAGCGGGAGAGAAAGGTCTGTGTGAACAGCTAGGGGGCAAGGATACACTCTCCATAAGGTGTCTGACTCCCCCCCCACACTGAAATGTAGAAAAAAACTGCCTTTCAAAAAGGCAGAGAAGCTCCACATGACGACGGAAACTTGCCTTCTTATTACATCGTGAAAACGAAACTATAAGTGACTCTAAGAATAACAACATGCAAAAATCGATTCCCTGACGACGGTCACAGTGGACAAACTCAGATCCCCGGCGACGGATCCGCTTCTGTGCCCTTCACACCAACCCTAATGCGCCAAATTACTTACCTGAGGTGGTGACTGAATCCATGTGAGTCAGTCCACACATTCCGGGCAGGTTATCCTATGTTTTAGCCGCTGTCCGCGATGGCCCGTCGCCCTGCTTGGGCCCAGCTGTGTGTCGGCGTCGCAGAGGCTGAGATCTTGATTGCAGGAAGCACTGCAACATTTAGCAAAACAAAACTGATTTTAAATACTGCGCCACCCGCCTATAACTGAGTTTGAGACACACCCGTGACCAGTGTGCCATGCCGCGCAGGACGAATTCAAGTGTTACATTGTATACTGGATGTATAGCATCGCACGCATGCGAGAGGGACAGGTCAGGCAAAATAGAGTGCGAATGCAGCCAGCCAATCAGAGGAGAAAAAAAGCACTTACAAATGCAATAGGACTCGTATTTACGCGAGTCCTATTGCATTGTAAATAAAAATGCGGGTGTCCAAGAAGACAGGAACGGGAGTGGGGGGGGGGGGGTTGTGGTGGGCAGAGAAGTGACGGACTGCGGGAGGGAACGGGGGGAGGCAAGGGAACAAAACAGTTTTAAAAGTAAAGGGGCCGATAGCTATGGAAGGAGAAAAATGACGACATGGCCGTCAGGAGGCGGGATTAAGTTGAGGAAAACCAATCAGATTGCAGCATTTAGGAATTCAGCCAATCAAAAAGATAGGCGGAAAGTGGGCGGAGCTTCCCCCACTATACTGTATACAGCCTCTCTCGACGAGACAGCGCATGCGCTGCCTAGCCGAGACCTAAAAAGGAGAGAGCGCGCACATTAAGGAACAAGTTAAAAGTTGTAGGTGACGTAACAGGTGGCAACATAATGTATATAAGAAATGGTCACAAGCCAGGTAGATTGAGCGTGAGAAGACATAATATATGGTATTCGTCGGTTCAACCAAAGCGCGGCATATAGTCATAAACAAGTATAGCCAGGTAGAGTAAGCGTGCAAAGACATAGTAAATGTTATACGTCAATGTAAAGTAGAACAAAAGTGTGGCACATGATCAAACACAAGTGTAACCGATTCGAAGGTGACAGAGGTAGAAAAAAGGAAGGAAGGTGCGCACGTAAAGTCCAGGTTCCCACACATTGGGAATCACAGAGATGGCAGGATAGTGCATTACACACGTGGTCAAAGACCAGGTTTGATTGCTGAGGTATGTGAAGGATGCACCCTCAAGGGCCTGAAGGCTGACCACCATCTTGCTCTTATTGGCCAAGTGCAGGGTCGCCATTCACTAGGGCAAGAGCCCTGCCCCACTATTTAAACACTGACTGAGAGATGAAGCATTCTGCCAGCCAGGAGCAACTTTTAGGAGCTGATGACTTAGTGATCCATAACAAAGGATATTTGGGATCCCCTGGTCACCTATCTCGCTGCGCAGCAGAAGGCTGGACTGCATCAAGAGACTATTCTTACTATTATTATTTATTTAGAGAGAAGATAGAAGACGCCCTCTGGGAGAAACCGCCACTGCCATCTGTCTCCTCTTTCCCTCTCCGGAAGAGATAGTTCAGTGGGGTAAAGTAGTTGCTGAAGAGATAGATGCTTGTAACAAACAGGATAGGGTAGAGGTTCAAATCCTTGCAAGGTAGATGAGTGGATTAATGCTCCTGCTGCTCAGATCTGTGTATGAGCCGCACGCCGCTCATTCAAACTCTTTCCAGATAGTTCGCCAGACTAAGGCACCTGCTGCAAAGATGAGTTTATTACTTACGGATCTCAGGTTTCCTTCCCAGTAACAAAGGTCAGTGGGTTAATGTGTCAGTTGCAGAGAGTGATGTGCAAACCTCTAAACTTGATCAAACGATTATCCCTGATTTGGGCAATACGGGATTTTATGCATCTGAGGGTCATACAATGAGTGCAAGGAATGTGGGAAATAGGACTTCTAGTGCAAGCTATGTAAAGTGCAGAGAAACTCTGGAAAATATACCGTGTGCTACATAACCACGCAGGTTACCAATTTTCCTCATTTGGTGTGCATCTCGCAAGTCAAAGCACAAACCAGTGCAGTGTGTGATGTCCTAGCGCTATAAATCACCAGAGCGTGCGGCGCACGTGCACTTCCTTATCCGGTGACAAATCTGGTGCTGTCGAGCCCCCCCACAACCCCTGGGGGGGCAGCTTTGGAGGCCTCGAGCTCCAGAGCTCTGGTATTACATGTAAAGCGCTGTGAGAAAGGACAGGACCTGGACACAGGGGCCGGATGTGGACACCTCAGGAGGAAGGTGGGGGCTCCTGGGGTACAATGAGCACCCTTATCTGTGGTGGAGAGCGGATATCCCTCTAGGCCAGAGATCTTCAAACTTTTTGATGCCGAGACTCCCTGTCAAAACTTTTTAGGCGTAATCATTGCCAAATATCCAGCGGCGGCCGGCTCAGGTAAGCGTGGTGAAGCGGGGCAGGGCGCGGCAGGGGGAAGCAGACGGAATAGGTATTTTTTTAAATTTAATTATAACTATTCCATCGTCTGCAACTTCCCGCCCACCCCACCGCGCTTACCTGAGCCGGCCGCCGCTGCAACTATCGACAACCATAAATGCCCCCATTTCCCACAGCAAATCATTTTTACATTGGGGGAAATAAATTAAACAATGGTTAGCAAACCAAAGGTCAGAGAGCCAAAGGTGTGGCTAAAAACAACGTGCCTCATTTATGAGGCATTTGCGTAGGGCAGCGCCGCACAGTGGTGGCTGGTGGCATTTGAAAGTGGTGGGGCGTAAAAGTTCTGGATCAGTGACCTGTAGCAAGCGAGTGTAGCGAGCAGGCCCGACTGTCATAAGAAGGGATTGGGGGTCCTCCCCGGAGAACATTTTGAAAAAAGAGTGGGCAAATGGTAAATTTTCAAGCAAATTTGAGAAAGCAAGAAAGTTAATAAGGCAATTGTGAAAGTGTAGTTATGAAATCAATAAAGAAATTTCATATGATAATGACGTACATAGCTGCTTATCCGGTATAACCACAGAACTTGATAACTGACTTTGAGCTAAGAATGCTGAGTTCCTCACAGATTTCCTTATTTACTGATATACCTTTACAAATGAAACACTTCCTACCACTTGCAACTCTCTATCCTCCCTGTCACTTGTGACTCTTTTCTTAGTAGACACCACAGTATTGCACAAGACACAAATAAAATCATGCCCAATAGATTTAGCTACTCGTCGCATTGATCATTCTTTTTACTCCACTCAACTCTCTCCCGACCAGCTGTTCCCCACAGGAGCTGATGGCGGATTTGGATTCTGCGCTCAAGCTGCTGGATATGTTTTCACCTTAGAGGTTCTTCTGCCTGCTATCTACAAACACGTATGGTGTCAATGTATAGTTCAGGTATGAAACTAACACCTCGATCCATTTGTGATACGCAGACAAATGCTAGGGGGGGCAGCTTCTATGCACAGTAACCAGTAAGACATGCATAGATCATACAATTACCAAGAGAATACCCAGTGTCTACCGCGTCAGATGCAGGGACACTGACTCCACCACAACACCCCTATCACAATGGCATAAAATAACTGCTGTCGCCTGCAGCAAACCTCGAAAGACTGCGTTAACATGTGCGAAAGCTCTGCTGTGCCATACGTGATTCTGACATTATGTTAACCCTTGCCCAGTCTTCCATTCTCGATAACAGGTCTCTCACACCCCAGTCACCTGGGTTACCTCACTGTTATCTTCCTGTCGTGTTAGGAGGAGAGACAGACGTTTGGCATCACTCACGCCCCCGCAGGTGGTTGAGCCGTGTTTTGCTTGAGGAAGGTCATTGCTTTGGATGTTGACGTTAATTGACCTCTGGAGGTGTGGGGGGTCCCTCGTCCCCGCACAGACACCCCCACCCATTTTGACAGTCTAATCCTACCGCCAGGTGGGCAGACTCCAATCCCTATCTTCAAACAGATGATGGGAAGCAAATATGGCTCTAATTGCCCCTTGGGTATGGTGCAGAGAGTGTCAAGGGATCTCAGAGCCGGGCAGGGGGTCTTCAGCAGTCTGATGCCCCGGGCCTCTCCTCACACTCATTCAGGCAGTAATAACTTCCTTTCAGATCTTAAAACACTGCCAAACCCAGTACACACCGGGCACCCGGAGGGCATGTGGGGACGTGAAGAGGGCACTGGCCTAGAGGGCACGTGCGTCGCCAGAGAGACCGAGCAAGGGAATAACAGCAACTTTAAAAAAAAATGCTAAATGAATGCCACGGTTCTGCTGTTTCTAAGTGCTGCACATAGATATCAGATGTCACTGTTACCCAAATTATGGTACTCACTGTACCGGCCTCGAAAGGATGAAGGCTGAGTGTACCTTGCCTGAATTAAAAAAATAATTTCCTCCGGAGCAGCACCGTTCATCAGTAGGGAACGTTCAGCTCACTGTGCTAGAGTTTCTGCCATTAACAGCTTGTGGTACTCAATTTACCCACAAAACAAGAATGATCATGTACTGGCTGGCAGGACATGTCAGACGAGTGCTGCTGAGGGACGAGGGCCATAAGAGGCGATACATCAGATTACGCCCCCGCTACCCTGCCTCGCAACACCAGAAAGGAGCAGGCGAGGGAGGAGGGACACCTTCCGCCATGCACTCGGCTTTCTGCTCCTAATGCAACTTCAAAACTCACCCTAGGCAGGCGCCGGTTGGGGCATTCCGGGGAGGCCATGCACCTTACGATGTAGCTCTGGTTCCCTCCCATTAACCTTTGGCATGCATCACTGTCGTCGTCAGATAGGGCGGCCTCTGCTTACATGAAGGAAAAGGTGAGCATTCAAACACCACGCATGGAAGGTGTGCGTCTCACGCCCCTTTTGGGCTCGCCCCCAGAATCAGCAAATGTGACTCATGCAACTCCCCACCAAAATAAAGAGACCTCTATGCCCCCCTTGCCACCCCGCCAAATAAAGTGGCTGCAAGTGCTACCACAACTAAACACGGAATGTTGGATCCTACTACCCCTCCCCCGCATAATAAAGAGAGAGGTCTCGCGGGTGGTAGTGTGTGGAAGTGGCTTCACAACACCTTACAAGTTACAAATAACATACCGGACTTAGAACAACTACTTCAGGGGAAGCCCAGGAAACCAGTAAATGTAATAAGATCAATTGACAAGAGCAAGGGGATCCCAAATGCCATATTGTGCTTCCTGTCACGCGCAGGGCAGCTGCACCCCCGCTTACGTTATCTGCTTGTAAACTACAGTTCTGTGGTGGACGATTAAGCTGCTGAATTTATTTTTCTTTTCAAAACTACTATGGAGAGGGGGATGGTGTTGGAGAGAGGGGTGCTGTCGCCTGGACGTCAGACTTGGCTTTGATAGCGCGCCACAGTTTTATGAGGCAAACGTTGAGGGGGAGCCAGGCATTTGGCCGAAAGCTGCAGGGACTTTACCAACTATAAAACGATCAGTGATTTACTCCTCATAGACGGATAGAAAGTCAGTTTAGTTGTGAAGGAAGTTTAGTACAGGCACCGCGACTGCATTTTAGATCTCTTGCATGTTTTAAAGCATATCGTAATACCACGTGCATTCAAACAAACACTCTACAGCAGGTTTAATTCAGGACCGGCAATCCGCCCCTTTAAGGGCAAAAGAATTTACGAACAAGACTTTAGTGCGTGCTCTTGTGTAAACACCATGCACAAATCAGATCGATGTAAAATGAAATAAGCACAAGTTCGGGTCTCAGCAAACAACAGGAACACTGCACAGCACACTACCGCTTATAACACCCCCGATCTGGTCCACGGGTCAGCAAAATGAACCCACATCTCAGAACCATGCATGACACACTAACCAACATGCTACATTCTCCCCAGTCTGTGTCAAATCCAAAACTATACAACAAACAGTCAAGTCACCCAAATGGACCAAGAGACCATAGCAGTCGCGGCCGGCATGACGGGCGGGTGGGGGGGGGGGTTGGAAATGGGGTCATCGCAGGGGGTATGGGGGGGAGGCGGGAGGGGTTTAATTAAAAAAAATATATAAAATAAAACTTACCGTCCTGCGCCACCTCAGCTTCCCGCCGTCCTGCGCTTTCCAATTCCTGCAGCTCGATGATCGTCATCAGGAAAGGCAGCCTCCCTCCCTCCCTCCCCTCCGCCAATCACATCGCTGCAAAAGCAGCGTTGTGATTGGTGAGGCGCAGCGGAGAGCGCCCCAGCCGGGCCGTTTTCTGTATGTAGGCTGCTGCATGCAGCAGCCTACATAGAGAAAAAGGGAGTGTGGGCGGTCCTGCTTGAGGGCAGGGGGGAAGTGGGGAAGTGGCTTGCCCCAGGGCCGACCAAACAGTCAGTACCCACAACAGTGGGCAAGCCACTCCCCCCTGCCCTCGAGCACGACCGCCCACCCCCAACCAGGCACTTCTGCTTTCTCGCAGTGCGAGAAGCAGAAACATAAAATGGTAGTTATTACCATTTATGTTTCTGCCTTCTCGCACTGCGAGAAAGCAGTGGGGCGACACCCCCACGCCCCAATGGGGGAGCCGCCACTGGTGCCGCAAGCCTTCTTGCTGCGCAGCCCTACGCCAATGTGAAAGGGCAGGAATGCACCTTATTTATGAAATATGGTGCATTCCTGTCCTTTCCCTCTGCGTTGGTGCACAAATTGCTGCCTAGCGCCAACATAGGCATAAGGTTTTGGGGAGGCATAAGGTTTTGGCGCTGCCCAGGTTTACATGGTTTTCAAATCTGGGGCAGCGTCAAAATCCATGGGTGTTGCGTGGGAACACCCACTGCAATGCCCATGGAACGCCTACTTGACATAGAGTAAGGCAACGCAGCGACTTGCTCTGCTTTGTCTTATTCCATATCTATAAGGCCATGCAAAGCCACGCAGGGTGACTTTGCCTCGCCTCATAGATATGATTGAGACACTTGTGCCACCGAACCCTCAAAAAATTGTGACGCTCCGGCAGCGCAAGCCTCTCATAAATCAGCTCCAAAGTAATATCAGACCATAAGTAATGCATTTTTTTTTTGCATAACAGTCCCTCAACTCCTCCTCAGGGGTACTAAGCGCTGTGTAAATATAGTTAAGATTAAAAGCACCCACTTCACATCCCAGTTGTTAACCACCAGGCAAAAAAAAAACCCACATCTTTGCCATCACAATGCTTGGAGTGATTCGAGCAACTAAAGCCAGAACCCCTCCCAAGCATCCTTTACGTTTGCAGATTAACTTCTAGCACACATTTGCTTTTCATTCAGGCGAGCAGGCACCCTGGAAAGAAGGCTTGTTAGAAGGATTGTTTTACCTGTCTGCTGGGCCTCGTCCTTTTACAGCATATGAGACTCAATTTACTTCAGCTGAAGTATTTTAACGATCGCTGTGTTTTTGTCCAAAGGAAGAGCACATGTTTTGTATACCAGGCAGAAGTTAGGCCTGGAAATGCGCGTCCCCCTTCCCAGGACTCTGTGGCCCCCCTGGGGGTCGCGCCCCACATATTGAAGACCTCTGCTCTAGGCGCTAATCAGGGACTGAGCCCCATCAGCTCCCAGTGGGGCCGTGCTGAGGGTCCACGGGATGTAAACTGTTGTGTACTGCCCTTGAAGATCATGATCCCGAGTGCAGCATTGCAGGCCGTTTTATAGCGCTGCTGGCACAGTCACACTGCTGTAGGTGCTGATAAGAGGGGGGACAGGTGACAGCTGAAGGCAGGCTGACTAGCTCTTTTAAATTGTGCACTCGGCTGCCCAGATCGGACCACGCTACAGGGAAACCACACATGAGGCAGGACGGCAGATGAGGTATACAGCTTGTTGACTATTAAGTCAACAGCATCCAGCAGTCCAGGCAGTACTTCCAGGGGCCTGAAGGGGCTGGCTGGAGGGAAGAGAAACCATGTCTGGGAGTTGTTGAAGAAAACATAATGTACAGCAACCCCTCCCCCACCCCCCAACGCTGCCCTCCACCATGAAGACCTGCACCTGTGGCACACAGAGCACGTGGGTCCAGGGTTCTACCCGGTCAGACGGGCAAAGCAGTCAGAGCTGCAAAACACAAACTCCCTGCCTGGGCCAATCAATGTAAGTCGAGTACCGGAAAACAATATGGCACCATCAACATGGATGTATTACGGTTCTTTTCATGTACACTGCCGCCAGACCCATAGCCCCGGGAAGCCGGACCAGTTCATTATTTACTACAAACGTGCTGACAAGGCAGTTTAAGAAAGCAGCGCCCCTTATAGTATAGAGTCCAGGCGCACATGCCGCCGCCTCGAAAAGGCCTGGAGGAACACTAAATCCACAGAAGCCCACAACAACTTCAGAGCCGCCACCAACGCCCACCATCAACTCATCAGAGAAACGAGGAAAAAAGCGATTGAAGACAGAATCTCCACCCAGGCGCACAACAGCAAGGAACTCTTCAGCATCATCAAGGAGTTCGCCCAACCCACCAGCGAGTCTACCGACATCCCTCCCTCACAAGACCTCTGCGACAAACTCAGCACCTTTTTCCACCACAAAATCAAGAGCATCTACGACAACTTCGACGAAGACAACCAACACACTGAACCCTCACCAACCACCCCCGACACCCGGAAACCAGCGATTGATGACTGGACAGCCCTCACCACCGAAGACACACTGAAGACAATGAAGTCAATCCACTCAGGGGCCCCCACGGACCCCTGCCCCCACCACATCTTCAACAGAGCCGCCGACACCATCGCACCCATGCTCCGCCACACCATCAACCGCTCCCTGGCGACCGCCTCGTTACCCGATGACTGGAAACACGCCGAGGTCAACCCCCTCCCAAAGAAACCCTCAGCGGACCCCACCGACCTCAAAAACTACATACCCATCTCCCTGCTCCCGTTCCCAGCGAAAGTCATCGAGAAAGCCATCAACAGCCAACTCGCCACATTCATTGAAGAACACAACATCCTCGACTCCTCCCAATCCGGCTTCAGAGAAAACCACAGTACGGAAACCGCCCTCCTCGCTGCAACAGATGACATCCGCACCCTACTGGACAAAGGAGAAACAGTAGCCCTCATCCTCCTCGACCTATCAGCGGCGTTCGACACAGTCTCCCACCGCACCCTAATACGCACACTCTACGATGCAGGAATCCAGGACAAGGCCCTCGACTGGATCTGCTCCTTCCTCTCCGGCAGGACGCAGCGGGTCAGACTCCCCCTTTCCTCTCGGACCCCACACCTACCACCTGCGGAGTCCCCCAGGGCTCCTCCCTCAGCCCGACGCTCTTCAACGTCTACATGGCTCCACTTGCCTCCATCGTCAGAACCTACGGACTCAACATCGTGTCATACGCAGACGACACCCAGCTCATCCTCTCCCTATCCAACGAGCCCAACACCGCCAGACGCAACTTTCGAGAAGGCATGGAAGCCGTCGCCAAATGGATGAAAAACAACTGCCTACAACTAAACACCAACAAAACAGAAGTACTCATCATGGGCCCAATCCCCGACGCCTGGAGCGACACCTGGTGGCCCCCCGCCCTCGGAAACCCGCCAACCCCCACGGACCACGCACGCAACCTGGGAATCATCCTGGACTCCGAGCTCAAAATGGACCGCCAGATCAACTCTGTCTCGTCTTCATGCTTCCACACCCTCCGCCTCCTTCGTAAGACCTTCAAATGGATCCCCCTCGAACACCGAAAGACAGTCACTCACGCCCTGGTCACCAGCAGACTCGACTACGGCAACGCACTCTACGCCGGAATAAACAAAAACCTCATCCGCAAGCTACAGAACATCCAGAACGCTGCCGCAAGACTGGTCCTCAAGCTGCCAAAACATTGCCACATCTCCCAGCACCTGCGCACACTCCACTGGCTCCCAGTCGAGGCGAGAATCACCTTTAAGATGCTCACCCACACACACAAGGCCCTCCACGGCACCGGACCAGCATACCTGAACAGCCGACTCAAATTCCACGCACCCCAAAGGACCCTACGATCAGCCCAGCTCTCCTACGCCGTGGTCCCCCGCACCAGAAAGACCAGATCGGGAGGCCGCACCTTCTCCTTCCTCGCGGCCAAAGCATGGAACGCCCTTCCGCTCCACCTCAGACAGACAACATCGCTCCCCATCTTCGCAAGAAACCTCAAAACCTGGCTCTTCGACAGACCCCCTCCTTGATGGAATGGAACCTGCACCCCCCCCACCCCTAGCGCCTTGAGACCCTTACGGGTGAGTAGTCGCGCTTTAACAAACTCCTGATTGATTGATTGCTTATAATCAGTTGGTCCCTGGATCTGTAAAATGAAAGTGCTGAAAAATGTGAGCTGGTTCTTTATGGAGAGTTAAACACACTGATGTAGCATTGGCTGTGTTCAATCTAGGCTGGCCAAGCACAACCCAATTTGTTATTAACACTGATATCGATAATACACTACCACTCTGCGAGCGTGCACTGAATGAAACACAATCAGATCGCTGCTAATATACTTATAAAGACGCCAACTGCCGTAGATTTGACATGGACTGAAGTAAGTGTGAAATCAGATGCACACAAAACACATATTGGCTTAGCAATATTTAGACTATGATCGACACTGAGAGCAGAACTATACCTTTCAAAAGCTGTTTGTTGAAAACGGCAACTCCACTATCCTCCCGCTGCCGCCTGCTTTTGAGCCATGCAACTATGCGCTGAAACATCTGCGCCCGTGCTAAAGCCGGGACCTTAACTTAACTTCCGTTTTAGGGACTGTAAGGTCTGTACAAAAATAGAAGGCCACTGAATACTTAACACTAAACATACCATTTTACATTGGCACCGGAAGGGGTCCACGTCACCCACGGGCCTTCGCAGCGCTGTTCCTGTTAGCAACTTCAAAAAATGCCCGCCTGGGCCTTACCTGATCAGGGTCTTCTGGTTAACTGCCGTGCCGACTACTCTACGGGGACGAGTGAGTCACAGTCTCAATCAATCGGGGGGAACTGCAGTCCGTGTCCACTCCGACCGTGATCCTCCTTCCAGAAAGTTCCAGTTCCACCACAGGACACGCGCGGGAAGGGTCGAGTCTGCGCAGACTCGAATCCTCGGCTTCCCGCCTGCCACACCCCTTTCCCAACTCGTCACAGGGTGGGTCCCACCACGCCCTGTAATGAGTTGGGAAAGCTCTCCACTCTCTGATTGACGGGGAGGGTTAGCGATACCGGGCATGGACATAAAACGCCCGGGGCTAACTTTGCCTCCACGCCATCAGGGGGTGGAGACTGGGCCCTGAAGATAGGTCTTTGCCGAGCTGATGACATCACAGCCTTCAGGGCTGTGAGGTTGTTGGCCCGGCAAACACTTAGGCTTCTTTGGGACCGCAAGGGGGAGCATGCACGGGGAGAGTCACGTGAGTGAGTGACATGCCTCCAGCCAGCCGCCACAACGAACGGCCACTCACTGTCACGGCGCGGGGGCAATATAGACTCCAGTGACTTACCTATACCAGTACTGTGACTTACTATTATTATTTACAAAACGGATTTTAAAATTGAGCACGCCACTTTTGGTAACGGGGGCAGAGCTCCGACGCCCTCGGGGAGAAACGGCCACTGCTCCAAAGGCCTGTGTTAAGACAGAGAGCGCGCAGCCAGCCGTCTGGTGTACGTACAACACGGGCGTGCCAAGCACAGGCGCAGAACAAAGCGCGACTTTTAGTTGTTCGAAAGCTTGTTGACATTCATGCGTCCAAGGCAAGGTTTCATGTACATCTTTAGTGGTTAATTGCAACAGGGGCTTCATTAGTAGGGAATAGTTAGAGATCCAGTGGCGACAATACGAGGTAATGCCAATGAAAGCACGCACATCCCGTTGAGTCTTAGGGATGGGCATTTTAACAATAGCAGTAACGCATTCAGGTGTTAGTCTCCTTTCCTCCTTCGACAGTAGGTGACCTAAGTAGGTGACCTCCTGTCGACAATATTGACATTTTGAAAGAGACACTTTGTGTCCATGGTGGGCCAAATGTAGCAACAATTTAACTGTAGCAGCCTTGCAACTGTCTTCAGTGTCAGAAGCGATCAAGAGATCGTCTACATACTGCAATAACACATTACCTGGAGGAAGTGTGAGGGAATCCAATTGACTTTTTAAAGCTTGACTATAGATACGGGGGCTCTCAGTATAGCCCTGAGGAGCTCGACAGAATGGCTACTATCTGGATGTATTGGAATGCTAAAGAATGCATTTTTCAAATCGAGGACAGAAAAGTATTTGGCAGAGGAAGGAATCATAGTCAGAAGGGCAGTGATGTCGGGGACAACTGGGAACTGAGGGACCACAATCTTATTAACCACTTCAGTGCTCATGACAGAGTGGTTCCGTCATGAGCCACGGTGGGCTTGTGCTCATGACGGAACCGCTCCGTCATGGCACCCACCCATGGAGGAAGCGCTGGCGCTCCCCCCCATGGGCAGCCCATCTAGCCCCCACAAAGAAGGATGGCAGCGGAAGAGTTTCCGCTGCCACTACCCACCCCCTCGGGCAATCCCATGACATCAGCGCGCACAGCGCGCTCCGACGTCATCAGGAAGGCCCGGAAGCCCTGGAAACCATTTGCTTCCAGGGTCCCGACGGAGAAGGTAGGTTTCCTTGCTCCTGAGGGGGGGTTTCCTGCATGCACAGAGGCATCGGGGAGAGGAAAAAGTTTTCCTCTCCCCTGATGTCTCTGTGCAGGGCATTTCTGCTTCACGATCGTGCACAGCGTCGCGATCGTGCAGCAGAAATGCCCCACTAGGTACCAGGGAGTTTTCTTTGTACTGGAAGCGACCCCTTGGGCAAGGGTCACTTCCAAAGGGGGCACAATGTTTGTTTGCTTTTTCTGCCCCCCTGGGGACAGATCGGCCTGTTTTTTTGGCCTCTCTGCCCCCAGGGGGCACTAGACACCAGGGAATATTTAAAAATTAAAATGGAAGCGACCCCTTGGGCAAGGGTCACTTCCAGGGGCAGATGTTTTTTTGTATGTGTATTCTGCCCCCCCTAGGGGGCAGATCAGCCCGTTTTTTACCCTACTAGACACCAGGGAATATTTAAAACTTAAAATGGAAGTGACCCCTTGGGCAAGGGTCGCTTCCAGGGGGCAGATTTTTTTTGTATGTGTATTCTGCCCCCCTGGGGGCAGATCGGCCCGTTTTTTTGGCCTTTCTGCCCCCGCAGAAAACCCCACTAGATACCAGGGACTTTATTTTAATTGAAATGGAAGCGACCCCTTGGGCAAGGGTCGCTTCCAGGGGGCTGATATTTTGTGTATGTTTTTTCTGCCCCCCTGGGGGCGAATCGGGCTGTTTTTTTGGCCTTTCTGTCCCCGCCAGGCACCAGGGATTTTGTTTTGTGTGTAATGGAAGCGACATGGTTGCTTCCAAGGGGGTAAAATTTGGTTAATGGCGGGAGGGGGGAGGCAGAAAACCCTACTAGGCACCAGGGATTTATTTCTTTTGCAAGGGGGGCACATTTCTGTCTGCTGTTTTCTGCCCCACCTGGGAGACAGATCGGCCTGGCAGACAACCTCACCCGATCCCTTGGACAAGATCACCCCCCATTTTTCTCAGCCCTATTTGAAGACCCATCTGGCAGATTGACCATTTGGGTAGTGACATAGCGTGTTAATGTTAATTGTTTTATTTCTTGTGAATTGCAATTGTAATGCTTTATTTCTCCCTTTTTGTTCTAGTTCAAGGCTTTTGCTCTTCCAGGTTGCGGTTTCGTTACTGGTGGTTCTGCTGTTTGTGCAGTTGCATGTGTTTGGTAAGAGACTTTTTTTGTACACTGTAAATGAGTTTCATTTCCCTGCATGAATGTGTTTTTTGCAAATGGTGTAATAATAGCAGTAAGTTTGCCTTCTGTTTTTTGAGTGTCAAAATCTTTTTGCATTTGTGCTCGATGTGTATTTTGTTGTCTTGCGAGTAATTGGTTTTGTTTTTTTCTTTCTAGTGGGATATCGTTGGTTTTTGTTGTGTCTCTGCAGAGTAGGTGCTGGTGAGTGTAGCTGTCTCTTGCAAGTAAATCGTATAGTTTTTGAGTATATAGATCTTTGTGATAAAGGCACACATTTTTTTACGTACTTATTTTGCGCAGAGTTGGTTGTTGTTGACTTGTTTGTGCAGTCTCCTTTCTTAGTAAGGATAATGGCTAGCCGCAGGATTACTGCTCAGCAGGTCATTGGTATGCTTTTTGAGTCTTCCTCTGACCATGGTTCAGAGACTGACTCTGCATCTGAGGCAGAGGAGGGAGTGGAAGATTCAGACAGTGAGTTTTCTATCCATGAGGAATCATCGGATGATGAAGCTACTCTCAGTGCGGATGAAGCTACTCTTAGTGCGGATGAAGTGCCTGTTTTAGAGGAGGTCATTGATGTGCCGATAGTACAGCAAGAGGCATCTGGGCTGCAGCCTGGGGCTGCAAGGCTTCCCGTTGGAAGTGCTGACCTCTGGGTTGCCCCAGGCATGGTGCAGCCAGCTTTGCCAGACTTTACTGGTGTTCCAGGGTGTAGAGTGAATACTGAAAACTTTTTGCCGATACATTTTTTTCAGTTGTTTATGGACGATGTATTTTTGGCAGAGATTGTTGAGCAGACTAATTTGTATGCCGAACAGTTTTTGAGGGACAACAGTGCCAGCCCTAGGCCCCACTCTAGAGCTACCCGGTGGACTCCCACAAATCTGGAAGAGATGAAGAAGTTCTTGGGTTTAACTTTTTTGATGGGCTTGCTAAGGAAGCCATCAATGTCTTCATATTGGTCTACTAGTCCCTTGATGGCAACGGCTATATTTCCGGCAGTCATGAGTCGTGATAGGTATTTGCTTCTGCTTCGGATGCTGTATTTTGTCGATAATGGTTTAGGGTTGCCACGAGATCACCCTGATTGTGACCGTCTTTTTAAGATTCGGCCTGTCATTGATCACTTTGTAGATCGATTTTCTGAGATCTATGCTCCAGGGAAAGAAATAGCAGTGGATGAGTCTTTGGTCTTGTTAAGGGCCGCTTGGTTTTTAGGCAATACATTCCTAGTAAGAGGGCACGCTATGGAATTAAGATGTATATGCTGTGTGACAGTAGGACTGGATATGTCTCTAATTTTAGGGTGTACACTGGTAAGGAATCCAGGATTAACCACCCTGGTTGTCCGTCCACTTTTGGAGTGACTGAGAAAATTGTGTGGGAACTTGGTAGAGGACTTTTTAACAAAGGGCACCATTTATATGTAGATAACTTCTACACTGGTGTGCAGTTGTTCAGGGAATTGGCCAAAGTGGACACTGTTGCTTGTGGCACAATCCGCTCTAACCGTAAAGGTTTCCCAAAAAAACTTGTTTGTCAAAAGCTTGTGCGGGGACAGTGCAGTGCGTTGCGTTGCGAGGAACTTCTAGCTGTGAAGTTTTCAGACAAGAGAGATGTCTACATGCTGACTACCATCCATGATGAAAGCACTTCACCTGTGACTGTTTGGGGTCAGGTTGCTGAAGCGCGCAAACCTGTGTGCATTTTAGACTATAATAGGCACATGGGTGGTGTTGATAGAGTAGATCAGAGGTTGGAACCTTACACTGCTCTTCGTAAGCCTTACATTTGGTATAAGAAGTTGGCTATCCATCTTTTCCACTTGGCAACCTTTAATGCTTTTGTTGTATTCAAGGATTGTTGTCCTGAGTCAAAGATGACTTTTGCTAAGTTTCAGGAATCTGTAATAGGCAGCCTTGTTGTAGTGGAACAGGTAAGTGTTCCTAGAGCTGGAGTGGTGGAGGATGTGGCTAGATTGAAAGATCACCACTTTCCTGATCACATTCCTCCCACACCCTCAAAAGACTTTCCCAGTAGGAGATGTAGAGTCTGTTGGCGAAGAGGTATGCGGAAGGAGACTCGTATGTACTACCCCGAGTGTCCTTCTAACCCTGCGCTGTGTGTGCCTGCTTGTTTTAGAATGTACCACACACAAAATAATTTTTGGGAGCATCCATGAGTGGTAAAGTGAACTGCCTGGTCTCTATTGTTTTATATTTTTTGTTCAGTTTCAAGGTTGGCATTTGTGCAAGGTATTTAGTTTCAGATTTTGTGTTAGTAGATTTGTATATATTTGCAATTTGTTTGTGTTTTCTTTTTTGTATAAAAAAACCCTAAATGTGATGGCGGTGTGTGTAGGCTGGCGCTTGGCTGGTGGTGTGCGTGGACTGGCACTTGGCTGGCAGTGTGCATGGACTGGCGCTTGGCTGGCAGTGTGCGTGGACTGGCACTTGGCTGGCGGTGTGCGTGGACTTGCACTTGGCTGGCGGTGTGCGTGGACTGGCGCTCGGCTGGCGGTGTGCGTGGACTGGCGCTCGGCTGGCAGTCTGCATGGACTGGCGCTTGGCTGGTGGTGTGCATGGACTGGCGCTTGGCTGGCGGTGTGTGAGTAGTGACTTGCTGCTGGTCACTACACACACTGCTAGCCAAACGCCACTCCATGCAATTTGTCAGTTGGTGGGGTTGCTGTGTCAGGAATGTGGGCGTGTGAAAGTGATGGGCCCGTGAATGGCGCTGTCTGCTGGTGTGAGTGTTGAAATGTGAGGGGCCCGCGGCTGGCGGTGTGAATGGTTTTGTATGTGTCACACGTATGAAAGGTGTATGAATGGCCTGTTGAGAGGTTGGTGCCTTGTCGTGGCGTTACCGCTCACGAGCTGTGAGTCAATGGTTCAGTTTCTCGTCCTTTCAATTATTAACAGTGCATTTCATTTTTGTGAAATCTCTTGTTAATACAATTGTATATACTGAACCATCACTCACCCTTGTGCCAAATCCAACCGGTATGTATGTGTGCTTGAGGAATAGGTGGTTGTGCAGAAATATTTGTCTTTTCTGTCTTTCTCAAGCAGGGTGTACCTTGTCCCTTTTTGTGAATGTTGTAATGTGTTGGGTTCGTGCCTGGTGGTGTGAATGGTCTTGTGTGTCTCACGTATGAAAAGTGTGTGAATGCCCTGTAAAGCGGTTGGGGCTTGACGCGGCTTTACAGCTCATGAGCTTCGAGTCACTGGTTCAGTTTTTTGTCCTTTCAATTGCTGACAGTGCATTTCATTTTTATGAAATCTCTTGTTAATAAAATTTTATATACTGAACCATCACTCGCCCTCATGCCAAATCCAACCAGTATGTGTGTATGCTTGAGGAATAGATGGCTGTGCAGTAATATTTGTCTTTTTTGTCTCTCTGCCAAGGTGTACATTCCATCTAAGAAAAACCTACCAACTGTAGATATTGTCGTAAACTAAACACCCATGGGAGTACATGGTGATGTTTCTCTTGTGGATCCCAACAAGTTATCTTACCCACAATGTCCTGCAAACCTCAAAATGTGACTGTCACATTTTCTTGGATTTATTGTGCCAAAATTTTCACGCTTCAGAAAGAAACAACAAATTTCCTACCACCCAGCATTTCTCCAAGTATCCCAATAGAAATGGTACCTCACTTGTGTGGGTGGGCCAAGTACCCGTGGCAGAGAAGGGCCCAAAACATATTGTGGAGACATCAAAATTACCTATTTTGAAAGGACCTAGTTTTGCAAGGGGGGGTTACCTGAGTTTTTGGCCTCGGGCTCGGCGGCCATCTTGGTAAACCTACCAAACCCACACATTTCTAGAAAGTAGACACCCTGGGGAGTCCAATGAGGTATGGCGTGCGTGGATCCCCCAACATTTCCCTACCCTAAATTCACTGCAAACCTCAAATTTTGCTGAAAAATCAATTTGTTTACAAATTTCTGTGTGGGAAAGTTGTAGGATCACCGTGCTGACACAAATTTCCTCCCACCCAGCGTTCCCCCAGGTCTCCCGATAAAAATGGTACCTCACTCGTGTGGGTGGGTCAAGTACCTTCACCTTCACTGTGAAAATGTGGTGTGTTCACGTTGCGTTTTGGGCCGTTTCCTGTCACCGGCACTAAGCCTACCCACACAAGTGAGGTACCATTTTTCTCGGAAGACTTTGGGGAACGCGGGGTGGGTGAAAGTTTGTGGATCCACGCAGATTCCAGAACTTTCCACCACAGAAATGTGAGGAAACTGTATTTTTTTGACACATTTTTAGGTTTGCAAGGGATTCTGGGTAACAGAACCTGCTGAGAGCAAGTCAAGTCACCCCATCCTAGATTCCCCTGGGTGTCTAGTTTTCAAAAATGTATAGGTTTGCTAGGTTTCACCAGGCGCTGGCAGA
This sequence comes from Calotriton arnoldi, assembly GCA_963921515.1. Lineage (NCBI taxonomy): Eukaryota > Metazoa > Chordata > Amphibia > Caudata > Salamandridae > Calotriton > Calotriton arnoldi. The sequence continues at coordinate 362,972 of CAWUFW010012649.1, read as the reverse complement.
GCTAGGGTTCAAAATCTACAGCTAGGCACTTTGCAAAAAAAGGGTCAGTTTTCACTGTGAAAATGTGTTGTGTCCACCTTTGCGTTTTGGGCCGTTTCCTGTCGCGGGCACTAGGCCTACTGTAGTATCCTGCATTTGTAATGTAATGTATTTTACACCTCCTGCTCAGCCAGTGCCTGTGCTCTGTGCTCAATAGAATGTTGGAGTCATGATGTGCCTCGGAATGTTGGGACACAGAGAGGTGAAGAGACAGTTGAGCATGGGCTGAGCAGCAGACAGGCTGCTCCTGGTGGGGCTCTCCTTCACAACTTAACTACCTGTTATACTGGAACTATTTAACTTGTTACCTGTTTGAATAAATCTTCCTGAATTACTACCTTCCTGCGTGGACCTCCTCACTACATTTATTTGGCGACGAGATGACCAAAAGAGGAACTGGAGATGGCGCAATCTACAGAGACTACAGCTTCGACACCCACAAGCAGTACACGAGGAGGTTTCCACAGAAACATGAAGAAGAAATGTGTGTGTTCCACACAGAACCACAAAGACAACAAAAACAGAAGAGACAAGTTTTACACAGAAAAGAAAAGAAGAAAACAACACAAGTAAGATGAAGCACTAAGCCGTTCAGCCCCACCAGTGTCCTCACCATCGGACAGCCATAGCCCAGGCGTGTTGTGCTCATCTACATTACGTACTTTGGACTCTGGTAACAGCTACTGCCTGTCCTTTCAAGCACATCAACTCTACAAGCAGACAATTCATCTCAGTCGCGCTGGTTCACTACCAGGCACACACTCTGCTACCTTGAGGAAATACAAATACATCGTGGAGCATGGAGCATTATTAAGGGAAACCATGACAGTGACACTGCACTTACGCATGTTGTTCACAGAGGAGAGTTTGCTGCTGTCTGCTGTTGCTGTGCTCTGGTGTTCGGGAGACGTGCAACAGTTCCACGCGGTGTCCTCAGAATCGCTTTATTTTTTTTAATCTACAGACATCAAGTCTTTAAACGCGGCAGGTATGGAGTCATGTGTTGCTGCCTACGCTGTGTGACCTTGTGCACTTCCTCCCCACATCTCCACGTTTTTGTTATATTGCTTTGTCAGAGGCTGCATGCTGTAGGGAACAGACGTTTGTTATCTCGTCACCCTCTTCAAGCGTGCCTGACCCTCAGTCAACTTTGTTTTGTCACGATGGTTCACCACGCAGTGCTTTCGCGTAGCGGTGAAGTTCGTCAGGGAATGTCTTGACCTTGTTTGTGGTGTTCAATTAAGCGTGATTCCATTTTACACTTTATATTGGCTGCACCATTTGTACCATCTCTGCTAGACACAGCGCTCTGAAGCATTTTAACTACTGTGGTGAGTTTGTTTTTCTTCATAACTCTACGATCTACAAGTTCATTGGCCGTTTAAACCGTTATGTTACGGTTGCTTGCCTGTTTGTGCCTGCTGCGCGGGCACATCCTCAGCGAACCGCGGGGATCACATCGACTACGTGAGAGACCTCTGTGACGACACGCCTTTCATCACGGTATGGCTGAGTGACTTTGTTTGGCGCTCAGTCGCGCCGGGAGCCTCCCGGCACCGCGCCTTTTACGTGCTTCCATGTTTTTTGTCATCGGGTTAAACGCTCAGTGACGCTACGGAGCTCTTTCTATTTGTAGCTCCAGATGCTTACAGTCAAGCCTCTGCCCCATGCTGGAAAAAATAGGAGGAAACATAAACCCTCAGAGGAAAGTGTATTGCTGCAGATATGGGTCCCTTAAGTTTTGTTCATATGGCGCTTATAAGCATCTCACATATCTGAATCGCCTGACTGACAGTTTTCAGAGACACGTACACCCTATCCGGTTAGAGGCAAGTCTTCCTTGTTTTCTACAATGGGATTTGACATTTCTTTGAACTGGCAGTCCACGTGGTTGTTTCTTGACAAGATTTGCTGTCTGCTATCTCTTCTAGTTTGTCCACTTACAAACGTTGGAGTGTGTCACAGCACCACAGTGATACGCACACCTGTATCTTGGGCAGACACCAAGCGTTAATGTGATGCAGTTATCTAGCCAATTGTATTTTTTGCTGTGTTTTCACCACATGCATGCACATAGGGTGGCAATGTGTTCTCCCCCTTTGCTTACTACACTATTGCCTACATTGGGCTACATCTTGCATGTTTGGACTCTGGGTATTTACCTTCATTGGGTTCATGGTTAAATTTACATGTTTACGTTTTTCACAACATTCTTCCCTGCATAGGGATGGGATTGGGTCTAGCCACATTTGCCCACATACATTTGCCTACATGGGTTACATACGGTTTTCACCCTTACACAGGGCACCGTTGCATGGGTCACAGTCCCATTTACATTTTCACAGGTACCCTTACACAGTGCACTGTCTCATGGGTCACAGTCCCATTCACATTTGCATAGTCACCCTCACAGAGGGCGTCTTATGGGTTATAGTCCCATCTCTACAGGGCAGTACTGTTTTCCTCTACATGGGGGTTGACTTGTCACGGGCTGCCATGTCATGGGCTTTTGTCCCATTCACAGTGCTCCTCACCCTCCTGCTTAGGAGTAGAGGACGGCCATGGGTCTTAGTCCCATTGGCTGTTATTTCCTTTGCATTTTCTATGATGTTACATTGCTGTTTCATTTACATAATGTTACACTCAATCATTATTTGTATTATCCATTTGGAAATGGGGAGGAGTTTAGTGATACTGTTTGTGTCTCTTCGCTTCCTCTCTGTTTTCTCCGTTCAGCTTTCCTATTGATGTTCTCTTCCTTTTCATCTCTGGAATCTGGACCCTTCACATTTTTGTTGTTATTCCTGTGTCTTCTGCCTTTCTTTGTCTGTGGTGTTCTTCTCGTTCTCCATTGTTCTGATGGAGTTCTTTCCTTTTCTTCTCCTTCTGCTTGGGTATGTTTTCTGTTCTGTTCGCGTCGTGCCTTGTCCTTCGTTCCTTGCTTGCCTGCCTGGCCAGTGAGTGCGCGTAGGGGTTGTCATTGGTGCGTCTATGTCTCTCTCTTCTACTGGTTTCTTCTTCTGCGTTTCACTGTCTCCTTTCTATTTCATTGTTGTAGAGGATGGGTTTTTTCTATTTGCATACTTACACTTTACCTTCTCCTCCTTGTCTTCTCCCATCTATCTCCTCGCTCAACCTTGCTTGCTCTTTTCCTTGACGTTCACTCTGTCACTCCGTTGTTCCTTCCTTGCTATCTGTCCTTTGTTCACTCTCGTTATATTTGATCACATATTGTATTTGTTCTTCTGTTGGAAGGAAAAGGGATATGTAGTATCCTGCATTTGTAATGTAATATATTTTACACCTCCTGCTCAGCCAGTGCCTGTGCTCTGTGCTCAATAGAATGTTGGAGTCATGATGTGCCTTGGAATGTTGCGACACAAAGAGGTGAAGAGACAGTTGAGCCTGGGCTGAGCAGCAGACAGGCTGCTCCTGGTGGGGCTCTCCTTCGCAACTTAACTACCTGTTATACTGGAACTATTTAACTTGGTACCTGTTTGAATAAATCTTCCTTAACTACTACCTTCCTGCGTGGACCTCCTCACTACACCTACCCACTACAAGTGAAGTACCATTTTTCTCGGAAGACTTTGGGGAACGCGGGGTGGGTGGAATTTTGTGGATCCACGCACATTCCAGAGCTTTCCACCACAAAAAATGTGAGGAAAATGTGTTTTTGTTTTACAAATCTTTAGGTTTGCAAGGGATTCTGGGTAACAGAACCTGGTGAGAGCCAGTCAAGTCACCCCATCCTGGATTCCCCTGGGTGTCTAGTTTAAAAAAATGTATAGGTTTGCTAGGTTTCCCTAGGTGCCGGCAGAGCTAGGGTTCAAAATCTACAGCTAGGCACTTTCCAAAAAAAGGGTCAGTTTTCACTGTGAAAATGTGGTGTGTCCACATTGCGTTTTGGGCCGTTTCCTGTCGCGGGCACTAGGCCTACCCACACAAGTGAGGTACCATTTTTCTCGGAAGACTTTGGGGAATAAGGGGTGGGTGGAATTGTGTGGATCCATGCAGATTCCAGAACTTTCCACCACAGAAATGTGAGGAAAATGTGGTTTGTTTGATACATTTTGAGGTTTGCAAGGGATTATGGGTAACAGAACCTGTTGCGAGCCAGTCAAGTCACCCCATCCTGGATTCCCCTGGGTATCTAGTTTTCAAAAATGTATAGGTTTGCTAGGTTTCCCTAGGTGCTGGCAGAGCTAGGGTTCAAAATCTACGGCTAGGCACTTTGCAAAAAAAGGGTCAGTTTTCACTGTTAAAATGTGGTGTGTCCACGTTGTGTTTCAGGCCATTTCCTGTTGCGGGCACTAGGCCTACCCACACAAGTGAGGTACCATTTTTCTAGGAAGACTTTGGGGAACGCGGGGTGTGTGGAATTTTGGGGATCCACGCAGATTCCAGAACTTTCCACCACAGAAATGTGAGGAAAATGTGTTTTTTTTGACAAAGTTTTAGGTTTGCAAGGGATTCTGGGTAACAGAACATGGTGAGAGCCAGTAAAGTCACCTCATCCTAGATTCCCCTGAGTGTCTAGTTTTGAAAAATGTATAGGTTTGCTAGGTTTTCCTAGGTGCCGGCAGAGATAGGGTTCAAAATCTACAGCTAGGCACTTTGCAAAAAAAGGGTCAGTTTTCACTGTGAAAATGTGGTGTGTCCACCTTTGCGTTTTGGGACGTTTCCTGTCGCGGGCACTAGGTCTCCCCACACAAGTGAGGTACCATTGTTCTCGGAAGACTTTGGGGAACGCGGGGTGGGTGGAGTTTTGTGGATCACCGCAGATTCCAGAACTTTCCACCACAGAAATGTGAGGAAAATGTGTTTTTTTTTAGGTTTGCAAGGGATTCTGGGTAACAGAACCCGGTGAGAGCCAGTCAAGTCACCCCATCCTGGATTTCCCTGGGTGTCTAGTATTCAAAAATGTATAGGTTTGCTAGGTTTCCCTAGGTGCCGGCAGAGCTAGGGTTCAAAATCTACAGCTAGGCACTTTACAAAAAAAGGGTCCGTTTTCACTGTGAAAATGTGGTGTGTCCACGTTGCGTTTTGGGCCGTTGCCTGTCGCGGGAACTAGGCCTACCCACACAAGTGAGGTACCATTTTTCTCGGAAGACTTTGGGGAATGCGGGGTGGGTGGAATTTTGTGGATCACCGCAGATTCCATAACTTTCCACCACAAAAATGTGAGGAAAATGTGTTTTTTTAAACAAATTTTTAGGTTTGTAAGGGATTATGGGTAACAGAACCTTGTGAGAGCCAGTCAAGTCACCCCATCCTGGATTCCCCTGGGTATCTAGTTTTCAAAAATGTATAGATCATACCAGGTGCCAGCAGAGGTAGGGTTCAAAATCTACAGCTAGGCACTTTGCCAAAAAAGGGTCTGTTTTCACTGTGAAAATGTGGTGTGTCCACGTTGTGTTTTGGGATGTTTCCTGTCACGGGCACTAGGCCTACCCACACAAGTGAGGTACCATTTTTCTCGGAAGACTTTGGGGAACGCGGGGTGGGTGGAATTTTGTGGATCACCGCAGATTCGATAACTTTCCACCACAGAAATGTGAGGAAAATGTTTATTTTTTTTAGGTTTGCAAGGGATTCTGGATAACAGAACCTGGTGAGAGCCAGTCAAGTCACCCCATTCTGGATTTCCCTGGGTGTATAGTTTTAAAAAATGTATAGGTTTGCTAGGTTTCCCTAGGTGTCGGCAGAGCTAGGGTTCAAACTCTAGAGCTAGGCACTTTGCAAAAAAAGGGTCAGTTTGCACAGTGAAAATGTGGTTTGTCCACGTTGCGTTTTGGGCCATTGCCTGTCGCGGGAACTAGGCCTACCCACACAAGTGAGTTACCACTTTTCTCAGAAAACTTTGGGGAATGCGGGGTGGGTGGAATTTTGTGGTTCCACGCAGATTCCAGAACTTTCCACCACGGCAATGTGAGGAAAATGTGTTTTTTTTTTACACATTTTGAGGTTTGCAAGGGGTTTTGGGTAACAGAACCTGGTGAGAGCCAGTCAAGTCACCCCATCCTGGATTCCCCTGGGTGTCTAGTCTTCAAAAATATATAAGTTTGCTAGGTTTCCCTAGGTGCCGGTAGAGCTAGGGTTCAAAACCTACAGCTTGGCACTTTGCAAAAAAAGGGTCCGTTTTCACTGTGAAAATGTGGTGTGTCCACGTTGCATTTTGGGCCGTTTCCTGTCGCGGGCACTAGGCCGACCCACACAAGTGAGGTACCACTTTTCTCGGAAGACTTTGGGAAATGCGGGGTGGGTGGAATTTTGTGGATCCACGCAGATTCCAGAACTTTCCACCACAGAAATGTGAGGAAAATGTGGTTTTTTTGACACATTTTGAGGTTTGCAAGGGGTTTTGGGTAACAGAACCTGATGAGAGCCAGTCAAGTCACCCCATCCTGGATTCCCCTGGGTGTCTAGTTTTCAAAAATATATAAGTTTGCTAGGTTTCCCTAGGTGCCGGCAGAGCTAGGGTTCAAAACCTACAGCTAGGCACTTTGCAAAAAAAGGGTCAGTTTTCACTGTGAAAATGTGGTGTGTCCACATTGCGTTTTGGGCCGTTTCCTGTCGCGGGCACTAGGCCTACCCACACAAGTGAGGTACCATTTTTCTCGGAAGACTTTGGGGAATAAGGGGTGGGTGGAATTGTGTGGATCCATGCAGATTCCAGAACTTTCCACCACAGAAATGTGAGGAAAATGTGGTTTGTTTGACACATTTTGAGGTTTGCAAGGGATTATGGGTAACAGAACCTGGTGAGAGCCAGTCAAGTCACCCCATCCTGGATTCCCCTGGGTATCTAGTTTTCAAAATTGTATAGGTTTGCTAGGTTTCCTAGGTGCTGGCAGAGCTAGGGTTCAAAATCTACGGCTAGGCACTTTGCAAAAAAAGGGTCAGTTTTCACTGTTAAAATGTGGTGTGTCCACGTTGCGTTTCGGGCCATTTCCTGTCGCGGGCACTAGGCCTACCCACACAAGTGAGGTACCATTTTTCTAGGAAGACTTTGGGGAACGCGGGGTGTGTGGAATTTTGGGGATCCACGCAGATTCCAGAACTTTCCACCACAGAAATGTGAGGAAAATGTGGTTTTTTTGACAAAGTTTTAGGTTTGCAAGGGATTCTGGGTAACAGAACATGGTGAGAGCCAGTAAAGTCACCTCATCCTAGATTCCCCTGAGTGGCTAGTTTTGAAAAATGTATAGGTTTGCTAGGTTTCCCTAGGTGCCGGCAGAGATAGGGTTCAAAATCTACAGCTAGGCACTTTGCAAAAAAAGGGTCAGTTTTCACTGTGAAAATGTGGTGTGTCCACCTTTGCGTTTTGTGACGTTTCCTGTCGCGGGCATTAGGCCTCCCCATACAAGTGAGGTACCATTGTTCTCGGAAGACTTTGGGGAACGCGGGGTGGGTGGAGTTTTGTGGATCACCGCAGATTCCAGAACTTTCCACCACAGAAATGTGAGGAAAATGTTTTTTTTTTTTAGGTTTGCAAGGGATTCTGGGTAACAGAACCCGGTGAGAGCCAGTCAAGTCACCCCATCCTGGATTTCCCTGGGTGTCTAGTATTCAAAAATGTATAGGTTTGCTAGGTTTCCCTAGGTGCCGGCAGAGCTAGGGTTCACAATCTACAGCTAGGCACTTTGCAAAAAAAGGGTCCGTTTTAACAGTGAAAATGTGGTGTGTCCACGTTGCGTTTTGGGTCGTTGCCTGTCGCGGGAACTAGGCCTACCCACACAAGTGAGGTACCACTTTTCTCGGAAGACTTTGGGGAACGTGGGGTGGGTGGAATTTTGTGGATCCACGCAGATTCCAGAACTTTCCACCACAGAAACGTGAGGAAAATGTGTTTTTTTTTTACACATTTTGAGGTTTGCAAGGGGTTCTGGGTAACAGAACCTGGTGAGAGCCAGTCAAGTCACCCCATCCTGGATTCCCCTGGGTGTCTAGTTTTCAAAAATATATAGGTTTGATAGGTTTCCCTAGGTGTCGGCAGAGCTAGGGTTCAAACTCTACAGCTAGGCACTTTGCAAAAAAAGGGTCCGTTTTCACTGTGAAAATGTGGTGTGTCCACGTTGCGTTTTGGGCCGTTTCCTGTCGCGGGCACTAGGCCTACCCACACAAGTGAGGTACCATTTTTCTCGGAAGACTTTGGGGAACGCGGGGTGGGTGGAGTTTTGTGGATCCACGCAGATTCCAGAACTTTCCACCACAAAAAATGTGAGGAAAATGTGTTTTTTTAAACAAATGTTTAGGTTTGTAAGGGATTCTGGGTAACAGAACCTGGTGAGAGCCAGTCAAGTCACCCCATCCTGGATTCCCCTGGGTGTCTAGTTTTCAAAAATGTATAGGTTTGCTAGGTTTCCCTAGGTGCCGGCAGAGCTAAGGTTCAAACTCTACAGCTAGGCACTTTGCAAAAAAAGGGTCAGTTTGCACAGTGAAAATGTGGTTTGTCCACGTTGCGTTTTGGGCCATTGCCTGTCGCGGGAACTAGGCCTACCCACACAAGTGAGTTACCACTTTTCTCTGAAAACTTTGGGGAACGCGGGGTGGGTGGAATTTTGTGGTTCCACGCAGATTCCAGAATTTTCCACCACAGAAATGTGAGGAAAATGTGTTTTTTTTTACACATTTTGAGGTTTGCAAGGGATTCTGGGTAAGAGAACCTGGTGAGAGCCAGTCAAGGCACCCCATCCTGCATTCCCCTGGGTGTCTAGTTTTCAAAAACGTATAGGTTTGCTAGGTTTCCCTAGGTGCCGGCAGAGGTAGGGTTCAAAAGCTACAGCTAGGCACTTTGCAAAAAAAGGGTCCATTTTCACTGTGAAAATGTGGTGTGTCCACGTTGCGTTTTGGGCCGTATCCTGTCGCGGGCACTAGGCCGACCCACACAAGTGAGGTACCATTTTTCTCTGAAGACTTTGGGGAATCGCGGGGTGGGTGGAATTTTGTGGATCCACGCAGATTCTAGAACTTTCCACCACAGAAATGTGAGGAAAATGTGTTTTTTTTTACACATTTTGAGGTTTGCAAGGATTCTGGGTAAGAGAACCTGGTGAGAGCCAGTCAAGGCACCCCATCCTGCATTCCCCTGGGTGTCTAGTTTTCAAAAACGTATAGGTTTGCTAGGTTTCCCTAGGTGCCGGCAGAGGTAGGGTTCAAAAGCTACAGCTAGGCACTTTGCAAAAAAGGGTCCAGTTTTCACTGTGAAAATGTGGTGTGTCCACGTTGCGTTTTGGGCCGTTGCCTGTCGCGGGAACTAGGCCTACCCACACAAGTGAGGTACCACTTTTGTGGAAGACTTTGGGAAATGCGGGGTGGGTGGAATATTGTGGATCCATGCAGATTCCAGAACTTTCCACCACAGAAATGTGAGGAAAATGTGTTTTTTTTTACACATTTTGAGGTTTGCAAGGGATTCTGGGTAACAGAACCTGGTGAAAGCCAGTCAAGTCACCCCATCCTGGATTCTCCTGGGTGTGTAGTTTTCAAAAATATATAGGTTTGCTAGGTTTCCCTAGGTGTCGGCAGAGTTAGGGTTCAAAATCTACAGCTAGGCACTTTGCAAAAAAGGGTCAGTTTTCACTGTTAAAATGTGGTGTGTCCACGTTGCGTTTTGGGCTGTTTTCTGTCGCGGGCACTAGGCCTACCTACACAAGTGAGGTACCATTGTTCTCGGAAGACTTTGGGGAACGCGGGGTGGGTGGAGTTTTGTGGATCACCGCAGATTCCCGAACTTTCCACCACAGAAATGTGAGGAAAATGTTTTTTTTTTTTAGGTTTGCAAGGGATTCTGGGTAACAGAACCCGGTGAGAGCCAGTCACGTCACCCCATCCTGGATTTCCCTGGGTGTCTAGTATTCAAAAATGTATAGGTTTGCTAGGTTTCCCTAGGTGCCGGCAGAGCTAGGGTTCAAAATCTACAGCTAGGCACTTTACAAAAAAAGGGTCCGTTTTAACAGTGAAAATGTGGTGTGTCCACGTTGCGTTTTGGGTCGTTGCCTGTCGCGGGAACTAGGCCTACCCACACAAGTGAGGTACCACTTTTCTCGGAAGACTTTGGGGAATGCAGGGTGGGTGGAATTTTGTGGATCCACGCAGATTCCAGAACTTTCCACCACAGAAATGTGAGGAAAATGTGTTTTTCTTTTACATATTTTGAGGTTTGCAAGGGGTTCTGGGTAACAGAACCTGGTGAGAGCCAGTCAAGTCACCCCATCCCGGATTCCCCTGGGTGTCTAGTTTTCAAAAATATATAGGTTTGATAGGTTTCCCTAGGTGCTGGCAGAGCTAGGGTTCAAATTCTACAGCTAGGCACTTTGCAAAAAAAGGGTCCGTTTTCACTGTTAAAATGTGGTGTGTCCACGTTGCGTTTCGGGCCATTTCCTGTCGCGGGCACTAGGCCTACCCACACAAGTGAGGTACCATTTTTCTAGGAAGACTTTGGGGAACGCGGGGTGTGTGGAATTTTGGGGATCCACGCAGATTCCAGAACTTTCCACCACAGAAATGTGAGGAAAATGTGGTTTTTTTGACAAAGTTTTAGGTTTGCAAGGGATTCTGGGTAACAGAACCTGGTGAGAGCCAGTCAAGTCACCCCATCCTGGATTCCCCTGGGTGTGTAGTTTTGAAAAATGTATAGGTTTGCTAGGTTTCCCTAGGTGCCGGCAGAGATAGGGTTCAAAATCTACAGCTAGGCACTTTGCAAAAAAAGGGTCAGTTTTCACTGTGAAAATGTGGTGTGTCCACCTTTGCGTTTTGTGACATTTCCTGTCGCGGGCACTAGGCCTCCCCATACAAGTGAGGTACCATTGTTCTCGGAAGACTTTGGGGAACGCGGGGTGGGTGGAGTTTTGTGGATCACCTCAGATTCCAGAACTTTCCACCACAGAAATGTGAGGAAAATGTTTTTTTTTTTTAGGTTTGCAAGGGATTCTGGGTAACAGAACCCGGTGAGAACCAGTCAAGTCACCCCATCCTGGATTTCCCTGGGTGTCTAGTATTCAAAAATGTATAGGTTTGCTAGGTTTCCCTAGGTGCCGGCAGAGCTAGGGTTCAAAATCTACAGCTAGGCACTTTGCAAAAAAAGGGTCCGTTTTAACAGTGAAAATGTGGTGTGTCCACGTTGCGTTTTGGGTCGTTGCCTGTCGCGGGAACTAGGCCTACCCACACAAGTGAGGTACCACTTTTCTCAGAAGACTTTGGGGAACGTGGGGTGGGTGGAATTTTGTGGATCCACGCAGATTCCAGAACTTTCCACCACAGAAATGTGAGGAAAATGTTTTTTTTTTTTTTTTTTTCACATTTTGAGGTATGCATGGGGTTCTGGGTAACAGAACCTGGTGAGAGCCAGTCAAGTCACCCCATCCTGGATTCCCCTGGGTGTCTAGTTTTCAAAAATATATAGGTTTGATAGGTTTCCCTAGGTGCCGGCAGACCTAGGGTTCAAACTCTACAGCTAGGCACTTTGCAAAAAAAGGGTCCGTTTTCACTTTGAAAATGTGGTGTGTCCACGTTGCGTTTTGGGCCGTTTCCTGTCGCGGGCACTAGGCCTACCCACACAACTGAGGTACCATTTTTCTCGGAAGACTTTGGGGAACGCGGGGTGGGTGGAGTTTTGTGGATCCACGCAGATTCCAGAACTTTCCACCACAAAAAATGTGAGGAAAATGTGTTTTTTTAAACAAATTTTTAGGTTTGTAAGGGATTCTGGGTAACAGAACCTGGTGAGAGCCAGTCAAGTCACCCCATCCTGGATTCCCCTGGGTGTCTACTTTTCAAAAATGTATAGGTCATACCAGGTGCCGGCAGAGGTAGGGTTCAAAATCTACAGCTAGGCACTTTGCAAAAAAAGGGTCTGTTTTCACTGTGAAAATGTGGTGTGTCCACGTTGTGTTTTGGGACGTTTCCTGTCGCGGGCACTAGGCCTACCCACACAAGTGAGGTACCATTTTTCTCGGAAGACTTTGGGGAACGCGGGGTGGGTGGAATTTTGTTGATCACCGCAGATTCCATAACTTTCCACCACAGAAATGTGAGGAAAATGTGTTTTTTTTTTAGGTTTGCAAGGGATTCTGGGTAACAGAACCTGGTGAGAGCCAGTCAAGTCACCCCATTCTGGATTTCCCTGGATGGATAGTTTTCAAAAATGTATAGGTTTGCTAGGTTTCCCTAGGTGCCGGCAGAGCTAAGGTTCAAACTCTACAGCTAGGCACTTTGCAAAAAAAGGGTCAGTTTGCACAGTGAAAATGTGGTTTGTCCACGTTGCGTTTTGGGCCATATCCTGTCGCGGGCACTAGGCCGACCCACACAAGTGAGTTACCACTTTTCTTTGAAAACTTTGGGGAACGCGGGGTGGGTGGAATTTTGTGGATCCACGCAGATTCCAGAACTTTCCACCACAGCAATGTGAGGATTTTTTTTTTTTTTTTTTACACATTTTGAGGTTTGCAAGGGGTTCTGGGTAACAGAACCTGGTGAGAGCCAGTCAAGTCACCCCATCCTGGATTCCCCTGGGTGACTAGTTTTCAAAAATATATAGGTTTGATAGGTTTCCCTAGGTGCCGGTAGAGCTAGGGTTCAAAATCTACAGCTTTGCACTTTGCAAAAAAAGGGTCCGTTTTCACTGTGAAAATGTGGTGTGTCCACGTTGCATTTTGGGCCGTATCCTGTCGCGGGAACTAGACCGACCCACACAAGTGAGGTACCATTTTTCTCTGAAAACTTTGGGGATCGCGGGGTGGGTGGAGTTTTGTGTATCCACGCAGATTCCAGAACTTTCCACCACAAAAAATGTGAGGAAAATGTGTTTTTTTAAACAAATTTTTACGTTTGTAAGGGATTCTGGGTAACAGAACCTGGTGAGAGCCAGTCAAGTCACCCCATTCTGGATTTCCCTGGATGTATAGTTTTCAAAAATGTATAGGTTTGCTAGGTTTCCCTAGGTGCCGGCAGAGCTAAGGTTCAAACTCTACAGCTAGGCACTTTGCAAAAAAAGGGTCAGTTTGCACAGTGAAAATGTGGTTTGTCCACGTTGCGTGTTGGGCCATTGCCTGTCGCGGGAACTAGGCCTACCCACACAAGTGAGTTACCACTTTTCTCTGAAAACTTTGGGGAACGCGGGGTGGGTGGAATTTTGTGGTTCCACGCAGATTCCAGAACTTTCCACCACAGCAATGTGAGGAAAATGTGTTTTTGTTTTACACATTTTGAGGTTTGCAAGGAGTTTTGGGTAACAGAACCTGGTGAGAGCCAGTCAAGTCACCCCATCCTGGATTCCCCTGGGTGTCTAGTTTTCAAAAATATATAAGTTTGCTAGGTTTCCTAGGTGCCGGTAGAGCTAGGGTTCAAAATCTACAGCTTGGCACTTTGCAAAAAGGGTCCGTTTTCACTGTGAAAATGTGGTGTGTCCACGTTGCATTTTGGGCCGTATCCTGTCGCGGGCACTAGGCCGACCCACACAAGTGAGGTACCATTTTTCTCTGAAAACTTTGGGGATCGCGGGGTGGGTGGAATTTTGTGGATCCACGCAGATTCTTGAACTTTCCACCACAGAAATGTGAGGAAAATGTGTTTGTTTTGACACATTTTGAGGTTTGCAAGGGATTCTGGGTAAGAGAACCTGGTGAGAGCCAGTCAAGGCACCCCATCCTGGATTCCCCTGGGTGTCTAGTTTTCAAAAACGTATAGGTTTGCTAGGTTTCCCTAGGTGCCGGCAGAGGTAGGGTTCAAAAGCTACAGCTAGGCACTTTGCAAAAAAAGGGTCAGTTTTCACTGTGAAAATGTGGTGTGTCCACATTGCGTTTTGGGCCGTTTTCTGTCGCGGGCACTAGGCCTACCCACACAAGTGAGGTACCATTTTTCTCGGAAGACTTTGGGGAATAAGGGGTGGGTGTAATTGTGTGGATCCATGCAGATTCCAGAACTTTCCACCACAGAAATGTGAGGAAAATGTGGTTTGTTTGACACATTTTGAGGTATGCAAGGGATTATGGGTAACAGAACCTGGTGAGAGCCAGTCAAGTCACCCCATCCTGGATTCCCCTGGGTATCTAGTTTTCAAAAATGTATAGGTTTGCTAGGTTTCCTAGGTGCTGGCAGAGCTAGGGTTCAAAATCTACGGCTAGACACTTTGCAAAAAAAGGGTCAGTTTTCACTGTTAAAATGTGGTGTGTCCACGTTGCGTTTCGGGCCATTTCCTGTCGCGGGCACTAGGCCTACCCACACAAGTGAGGTACCATTTTTCTAGGAAGACTTTGGGGAACGCGGGGTGTGTGGAATTTTGGGGATCCACGCAGATTCCAGAACTTTCCACCACAGAAATGTGAGGAAAATGTGGTTTTTTTGACAAAGTTTTAGGTTTGCAAGGGATTCTGGGTAACAGAACATGGTGAGAGCCAGTAAAGTCACCTCATCCTAGATTCCCCTGAGTGTCTAGTTTTGAAAAATGTATAGGTTTGCTACGTTTCCCTAGGTGCCGGCAGAGATAGGGTTCAAAATCTACAGCTAGGCACTTTGCAAAAAAAGGGTCAGTTTTCACTGTGAAAATGTGGTGTGTCCACCTTTGCGTTTTGTGACGTTTCCTGTCGCGGGCACTAGGCCTCCCCATACAAGTGAGGTACCATTGTTCTCGGAAGCCTTGGGGGAACGCGGGGTGGGTGGAGTTTTGTGGATCACCGCAGATTCCAGAACTTTCCACCACAGAAATGTGAGGAAAATGTTTTTTTTTTTTAGGTTTGCAAGGGATTCTGGGTAACAGAACCCAGTGAGAGCCAGTCAAGTCACCCCATCCTGGATTTCCCTGGGTGTCTAGTATTAAAAAATGTATAGGTTTGCTAGGTTTCCCTAGGTGCCGGCAGAGCTAGGGTTCAAAATCTACAGCTAGGCACTTTGCAAAAAAAGGGTCCGTTTTAACAGTGAAAATGTGGTGTGTCCACGTTGCGTTTTGGGTCGTTGCCTGTCGCGGGAACTAGGCCTACCCACACAAGTGAGGTACCACTTTTCTCGGAAGACTTTGGGGAACGTGGGGTGGGTGGAATTTTGTGGATCCACGCAGATTCCAGAACTTTCCACCACAGAAATGTGAGGAAAATGTGTTTTTTATTTTTTTTTACACATTTTGAGGTTTGCAAGGGGTTCTGGGTAACAGAACCTGGTGAGAGCCAGTCAAGTCACCCCATCCTGGATTCCCCTGGGTGACTAGTTTTCAAAAATATATAGGTTTGATAGGTTTCCCTAGGTGCCGGCAGAGCTAGGGTTCAAACTCTACAGCTAGGCACTTTGCAAAAAAAGGGTCCGTTTTCACTGTGAAAATGTGGTGTGTCCACGTTGCGTTTTGGGCCGTTTCCTGTCGCGGGCACTAGGCCTACCCACACAAGTGAGATACCATTTTTCTCGGAAGACGTTGGGGAACCCGGGGTGGGTGGAGTTTTGTGGATCCACGCAGATTCTTGAACTTTCCACCACAGAAATGTGAGGAAAATGTGTTTTTTTTGACACATTTTGAGGTTTGCAAGGGATTCTGGGTAAGAGAACCTGGTGAGAGCCAGTCAAGGCACCCCATCCTGGATTCCCCTGGGTGTCTAGTTTTCAAAAACGTATAGGTTTGCTAGGTTTCCCTAGGTGCCGGCAGAGGTAGGGTTCAAAAGCTACAGCTAGGCACTTTGCAAAAAAAGGGTCCATTTTCACTGTGAAAATGTGGTGTGTCCACGTTGCGTTTTGGGCCGTTGCCTGTCGTGGGAACTAGGCCTACCCACACAAGTGAGGTACCACTTTTCTCGGAAGACTTTGGGAAATGCGGGGTGGGTGAAATATTGTGGATCCATGCAGATTCCAGAACTTTCCACCACAGAAATGTGAGGAAAATGTGTTTTTTTTTACACATTTTGAGGTTTGCAAGGGATTCTGGGTAACAGAACCTGGTGAGAGCCAGTCAAGTCACCCCATCCTGGATTCCCCTGGGTGTGTAGTTTTCAAAAATATATAGGTTTGCTAGGTTTCCCTAGGTGTCGGCAGAGTTAGGGTTCAAAATCTACAGCTAGGCACTTTGCAAAAAAAGGGTCAGTTTTCACTGTGAAAATGTGGTGTGTCCACATTGCGTTTTGGGCTGTTTTCTGTCGCGGGCACTAGGCCTACCTACACAAGTGAGGTACCATTTTTTTTGGAAGACTTTGGGAAACGGAGGGTGTGTGGAATTTTGTGGATCCATGCAGATTCCAGAATTTTCCACCACAGAAATGTGAGGAAAATGTGTTTTTCTTTTACAAAGTTTTAGGTTTGCAAGGGATTCTGGGTAACAGAACATGGTGAGAGTCAGTCAAGTCACCTCATCCTAGATTCCCCTGGGTGTCTAGTTTTGAAAAATGTATAGGTTTCCCTAGGTGCCGGCAGAGATAGGGTTCAAAATCTACACCTGGGCACTTTGCAAAAAAAGGGTCAGTTTTCACTGTGAAAATGTGGTGTGTCCACCTTTGCGTTTTGGGACGTTTCCTGTAGCGGGCACTAGGCCTCCCCACTCAGGTGAGGTACCATGTTCTCGGAAGACTTTGGGGAACGCGGGGTGGGTGGAATTTTGTGGATCACCGCAGATTCCATAACTTTCCACCACAGAAATGTGAGGAAAATGTGTTTTTATTTAGGTTTGCAAGGGATTCTGGGTAACAGAACCCGGTGAGAGCCAGTCAAGTCACCCCATCCTGGATTTCCCTGGGTGTCTAGTTTTCAAAAATGTATAGGTTTGCTAGGTTTCCCTAGGTGCCGGCAGAGCTAGGGTTCAAAATCTACAGCTAGGCACTTTCCAAAAAAAGGGTCCGTTTTCACTGTGAAAATGTGGTGTGTCCACATTGCGTTTTGGGCCGTTTCCTGTCGCGGGCACTAGGCCTAACCACACAAGTGAGGTACCATTTTTCTTGGAAGACTTTGGGGAATAAGGGGTGAGTGGAATTGTGTGGATCCATGCAGATTCCAGAACTTTCCACCACAGAAATGTGAGGAAAATGTGGTTTGTTTGACACATTTTGAGGTTTGCAAGGGATTATGGGTAACAGAACCTGGTGAGAGCCAGTCAAGTCACCCCATCCTGGATTCCCCTGGGTATCTAGTTTTCAAAAATGTATAGGTTTGCTAGGTTTCCCTAGGTGCTGGCAGAGCTAGGGTTCAAAATCTACGGCTAGGCACTTTGCAAAAAAAGGGTCAGTTTTCACTGTTAAAATGTGGTGTGTCCACGTTGCGTTTCGGGCCATTTCTTGTCGCGGGCACTAGGCCAACCCACACAAGTGAGGTACCATTTTTCTAGGAAGACTTTGGGGAACGCGGGGTGTGTGGAATTTTGGGGATCCACGCAGATTCCAGAACTTTCCACCACAGAAATGTGAGGAAAATGTGGTTTTTTTGACAAAGTTTTAGGTTTGCAAGGGATTCTGGGTAACAGAACATGGTGAGAGCCAGTAAAGTCACCTCATCCTAGATTCCCCTGAGTGTCTAGTTTTGAAAAATGTATAGGTTTGCTAGGTTTCCCTAGGTGCCGGCAGAGATAGGGTTCAAAATCTACAGCTAGGCACTTTGCAAAAAAGGGTCAGTTTTCACTGTGAAAATGTGGTGTGTCCACCTTTGCGTTTTGTGACGTTTCCTGTCGCGGGCACTAGGCCTCCCCATACAAGTGAGGTACCATTGTTCTCGGAAGCCTTGGGGAACGCGGGGTGGGTGGAGTTTTGTGGATCCACGCAGATTCCAGAACTTTCCACCACAAAAATGTGAGGAAAATGTGTTTTTTTAACAAATTTTTAGGTTTGTAAGGGATTATGGGTAACAGAACCTGGTGAGAGCCAGTCAAGTCACCCCATCCTGGATTCCCCTGGGTATCTAGTTTTCAAAAATGTATAGATCATACCAGGTGCCGGCAGAGGTAGGGTTCAAAATCTACAGCTAGGCACTTTGCAAAAAAAGGGTCTGTTTTCACTGTGAAAATGTGGTGTGTCCACGTTGTGTTTTGGGATGTTTCCTGTCGCAGGCACTAGGCCTACCCACACAAGTGAGGTACCATTTTTCTCGGAAGACTTTGGGGAACGCGGGGTGGGTGGAATTTTGTGGATCACCGCAGATTCCATAACTTTCCACCACAGAAATGTGAGGAAAATGTGTTTTTTTTTAGGTTTGCAAGGGATTCTGGGTAACAGAACCTGGTGAGAGCCAGTCAAGTCACCCCATTCTGGATTTCCCTGGGTGTATAGTTTTCAAAAATGTATAGGTTTGCTAGGTTTCCCTAGGTGCCGGCAGAGCTAGGGTTCAAACTCTACAGCTAGGCACTTTGCAAAAAAAGGGTCAGTTTGCACAGTGAAAATGTGGTTTGTCCACGTTGCGTTTTGGGCCATTGCCTGTCGCGGGAACTAGGCCTACCCACACAAGTGAGTTACCACTTTTCTCAGAAAACTTTGGGGAACGTGGGGTGGGTGGAATTTTGTGGTTCCACGCAGATTCCAGAACTTTCCACCACAGCAATGTGAGGAAAATGTGTTTTTTTTACACATTTTGAGGTTTGCAAGGGTTCTGGGTAACAGAACCTGGTGAGAGCCAGTCAAGTCACCCCATCCTGGATTCCCTGGGTGTCTAGTTTTCAAAAATATATAAGTTTGCTAGGTTTCCCTAGGTGCCGGTAGAGCTAGGGTTCAAAATCTACAGCTTGGCACTTTGCAAAAAAAGGGTCCGTTTTCACTGTGAAAATGTGGTGTGTCCACGTTGCATTTTGGGCCGTTTCCTGTCGCGGGCACTAGGCCGACCCACACAAGTGAGGTACCATTTTTCTCTGAAGACTTTGGGGATCGCGGGGTGGGTGGAATTTTTGGATCCACGCAGATTCTAGAACTTTCCACCACAGAAATGTGAGGAAAATGTGTTTTTTTACACATTTTGAGGTTTGCAAGGGATTCTGGGTAACAGAACCTGGTGAGAGCCAGTCAAGTCACCCCATCCTGGATTCCCCTGGGTGACTAGTTTTCAAAAATATATAGGTTTGATAGGTTTCCCTAGGTGCCGGCAGAGCTAGGGTTCAAACTCTACAGCTAGGCACTTTGCAAAAAAAGGGTCCGTTTTCACTGTGAAAATGTGGTGTGTCCACGTTGCCTTTTGGGCCGTTTCCTGTCGCGGGCACTAGGCCTACCCACACAAGTGAGGTACCATTTTTCTCGGAAGACGTTGGGGAACGCGGGGTGGGTGGAGTTTTGTGGATCCACGCAGATTCCAGAACTTTCCACCACAAAAATGTGAGGAAAATGTGTTTTTTAAACAAATTTTGGGTTTGTAAGGGATTCTGGGTAACAGAACCTGGTGAGAGCCAGTCAAGTCACCCCATTCTGGATTTCCCTGGATGTATAGTTTTCAAAAATGTATAGGTTTGCTAGGTTTCCCTAGGTGCCGGCAGAGCTAAGGTTCAAACTCTACAGCTAGGCACTTTGCAAAAAAAGGGTCAGTTTGCACAGTGAAAATGTGGTTTGTCCACGTTGCGTTTTGGGCCATTGCCTGTCGCGGGAACTAGGCCTACCCACACAAGTGAGTTACCACTTTTCTCAGAAAACTTTGGGGAACGCGGGGTGGGTGGAATTTTGTGGTTCCACGCAGATTCCAGAACTTTCCACCACAGCAATGTGAGGAAAATGTGTTTTTTTTTTTACACATTTTGAGGTTTGCAAGGGGTTCTGGGTAACAGAACCTGGTGAGAGCCAGTCAAGTCACCCCATCCTGGATTCCCCTGTGTGTCTAGTTTTCAAAAATATATAAGTTTGCTAGGTTTTCCTAGGTGCCGGTAGAGCTAGGGTTCAAAATCTACAGCTTGGCACTTTGCAAAAAAAGGGTCCGTTTTCACTGTGAAAATGTGGTGTGTCCACGTTGCATTTTGGGCCGTATCCTGTCGCGGGCACTAGGCCGACCCACACAAGTGAGGTACCATTTTTCTCTGAAAACTTTGGGGATCGCGGGGTGGGTGGAATTTTGTGGATCCACGCAGATTCTTGAACTTTCCACCACAGAAATGTGAGGAAAATGTGTTTTTTTTTACACATTTTGAGGTTTGCAAGGGATTCTGGGTAAGAGAACCTGGTGAGAGCCAGTCAAGGCACCCCATCCTGGATTCCCCTGGGTGTCTAGTTTTCAAAAACGTATAGGTTTGCTAGGTTTCCCTAGGTGCCGGCAGAGGTAGGGTTCAAAAGCTACAGCTAGGCACTTTGCAAAAAAAGGGTCCATTTTCACTGTGAAAATGTGGTGTGTCCACGTTGCGTTTTGGGCCGTTGCCTGTCGCGGGAACTAGGCCTACCCACACAAGTGAGGTACCACTTTTCTCGGAAGACTTTGGGAAATGCGGGGTGGGTGGAATATTGTGGATCCATGCAGATTCCAGAACTTTCCACCACAGAAATGTGAGGAAAATGTGTTTTTTTGACACATTTTGAGGTTTGCATGGGGTTCTGGGTAACAGAACCTGGTGAGAGCCAGTCAAGTCACCCCATCCTGGATTCCCCTGGGTGTGTAGTTTTCAAAAATATATAGGTTTGCTAGGTTTCCCTAGGTGTCGGCAGAGTTAGGGTTCAAAATCTACAGCTAGGCACTTTGCAAAAAAAAGGGTCAGTTTTCACTGTGAAAATGTGGTGTGTCCACATTGCGTTTTGGGCTGTTTTCTGTCGCGGGCACTAGGCCTACCTACACAAGTGAGGTACCATTTTTTTTGGAAGACTTTGGGAAACGGAGGGTGTGTGGAATTTTGTGGATCCATGCAGATTCCAGAATTTTCCACCACAGAAATGTGAGGAAAATGTGTTTTTCTTTTACAAAGTTTTAGGTTTGCAAGGGATTCTGGGTAACAGAACATGGTGAGAGTCAGTCAAGTCACCTCATCCTAGATTCCCCTGCGTGTCTAGTTTTGAAAAATGTATAGGTTTCCCTAGGTGCCGGCAGAGATAGGGTTCAAAATCTACAGCTAGGCACTTTGCAAAAAAGGGTCAGTTTTCACTGTGAAAATGTGGTGTGTCCACCTTTGCGTTTTGGGACGTTTCCTGTAGCGGGCACTAGGCCTCCCCACACAGGTGAGGTACCATTGTTCTCGGAAGACTTTGGGGAACGCGGGGTGGGTGGAATTTTGTGGATCACCGCAGATTCCATAACTTTCCACCACAGAAATGTGAGGAAAATGTGTTTTTATTTAGGTTTGCAAGGGATTCTGGGTAACAGAACCCGGTGAGAGCCAGTCAAGTCACCCCATCCTGGATTTCCCTGGGTGTCTAGTTTTCAAAAATGTATAGGTTTGCTAGGTTTCCCTAGGTGCCGGCAGAGCTAGGGTTCAAAATCTACAGCTAGGCACTTTCCAAAAAAAGGGTCCGTTTTCACTGTGAAAATGTGGTGTGTCCACATTGCGTTTTGGGCCGTTTCCTGTCGCGGGCACTAGGCCTAACCACACAAGTGAGGTACCATTTTTCTTGGAAGACTTTGGGGAATAAGGGGTGAGTGGAATTGTGTGGATCCATGCAGATTCCAGAACTTTCCACCACAGAAATGTGAGGAAAATGTGGTTTGTTTGACACATTTTGAGGTTTGCAAGGGATTATGGGTAACAGAACCTGGTGAGAGCCAGTCAAGTCACCCCATCCTGGATTCCCCTGGGTATCTAGTTTTCAAAAATGTATAGGTTTGCTAGGTTTCCCTAGGTGCTGGCAGAGCTAGGGTTCAAAGTCTACGGCTAGGCACTTTGCAAAAAAAGGGTCAGTTTTCACTGTTAAAATGTGGTGTGTCCACGTTGCGTTTCGGGCCATTTCCTGTCGCGGGCACTAGGCCTACCCACACAAGTGAGGTACCATTTTTCTAGGAAGACTTTGGGGAACGCGGGGTGTGTGGAATTTTGGGGATCCACGCAGATTCCAGAACTTTCCATCACAGAAATGTGAGGAAAATGTGGTTTTTTTGACAAAGTTTTAGGTTTGCAAGGGATTCTGGGTAACAGAACATGGTGAGAGCCAGTAAAGTCACATCATCCTAGATTCCCCTGAGTGTCTAGTTTTGAAAAATGTATAGGTTTGCTAGGTTTCCCTAGGTGCCGGCAGAGCTAGGGTTCAAAATCTACAGCTAGGCACTTTACAAAAAAAGGGTCCGTTTTAACAGTGAAAATGTGGTGTGTCCACGTTGCGTTTTGGGTCGTTGCCTGTCGCGGGAACTAGGCCTACCCACACAAGTGAGGTACCACTTTTCTCGGAAGACTTTGGGGAACGCGGGGTGGGTGGAATTTTGTGGATCCACGCAGATTCCAGAACTTTCCACCACAGAAATGTGAGGAAAATGTGTTTTTTTTTTACACATTTTGAGGTTTGCAAGGGGTTCTGGGTAACAGAACCTGGTGAGAGCCAGTCAAGTCACCCCATCCTGTATTCCCCTGGGTGTCTATTTTTCAAAAATATATAGGTTTGATAGGTTTCCCTAGGTGCCGGCAGAGCTAGGGTTCAAACTCTACAGCTAGGCACTTTGCAAAAAAGGGTCCGTTTTCCCTGTGAAAATGTGGTGTGTCCACGTTGCGTTTTGGGCCGTTTCCTGTCGCGGGCACTAGGCCTACCCACACAAGTGAGGTACCATTTTTCTCGGAAGACTTTGGGGAACGCGGGGTGGGTGGAGTTTTGTGGATCCACGCAGATTCCAGAACTTTCCACCACAAAAATGTGAGGAAAATGTGTTTTTTAAACAAATTTTTAGGTTTGTAAGGGATTCTGGGTAACAGAACCTGGTGAGAGCCAGTCAAGTGACCGCATCCTGGATTCCCCTGGGTGTCTAGTATTCAAAAATGTATAGGTCATACCAGGTGCCGGCAGAGGTAGGGTTCAAAATCTACAGCTAGGCACTTTGCAAAAAAAGGGTCAGTTTTCACTGTGAAAATGTGGTGTGTCCACCTTTGCGTTTTGTGACGTTTCCTGTCGCGGGCACTAGGCCTCCCCATACAAGTGAGGTACCATTGTTCTCGGAAGACTTTGGGGAACACGGGGTGGGTGGAGTTTTGTGGATCACCGCAGATTCCAGAACTTTCCACCACAGAAATGTGAGGAAAATGTGTTTTTTTTTTAGGTTTGCAAGGGATTCTGGGTAACAGAACCCGGTGAGAGCCAGTCAAGTCACCCCATCCTGGATTTCCCTGGGTGTCTAGTTTTCAAAAATGTATAGGTTTGCTAGGTTTCCCTAGGTGCCGGCAGAGCTAGGGTTCAAAATCTACAGCTAGGCACTTTCCAAAAAAAGGGTCCGTTTTCACTGTGAAAATGTGGTGTGTCCACATTGCGTTTTGGGCCGTTTCCTGTCGCGGGCACTAGGCCTACCCACACAAGTGAGGTACCATTTTTCTTGGAAGACTTTGGGGAATAAGGGGTGAGTGGAATTGTGTGGCTCCATGCAGATTCCAGAACTTTCCACCACAGAAATGTGAGGAAAATGTGGTTTGTTTGACACATTTTGAGGTTTGCAAGGGATTATGGGTAACAGAACCTGGTGAGAGCCAGTCAAGTCACCCCATCCTGGATTCCCCTGGGTATCTAGTTTTCAAAAATGTATAGGTTTGCTAGGTTTCCCTAGGTGCCGGCAGAGCTAGGGTTCAAAATCTACAGCTAGGCACTTTGCAAAAAAAGGGTCAGTTTTCACTGTTAAAATGTGGTGTGTCCACGTTGCGTTTCGGGCCATTTCCTGTCGCGGGCACTAGGCCTACCCACACAAGTGAGGTACCATTTTTCTAGGAAGACTTTGGGGAACGCGGGGTGTGTGGAATTTTGGGGATCCACGCAGATTCCAGAACTTTCCACCACAGAAATGTGAGGAAAATGTGGTTTTTTTGACAAAGTTTTAGGTTTGCAAGGGATTCTGGGTAACAGAACATGGTGAGAGCCAGTAAAGTCACCTCATCCTAGATTCCCCTGAGTGTCTAGTTTTGAAAAATGTATAGGTTTGCTAGGTTTCCCTAGGTGCCGGCAGAGATAGGGTTCAAAATCTATAGCTAGGCACTTTGCAAAAAAAGGGTCAGTTTTCACTGTGAAAATGTGGTGTGTCCACCTTTGCGTTTTGGGACGTTTCCTGTCGCGGGCACTAGGCCTCCCCATACAAGTGAGGTACCATTGTTCTCGGAAGACTTTGGGGAACGCGGGGTGGGTGGAGTTTTGTGGATCACCGCAGATTCCAGAACTTTCCACCACAGAAATGTGAGGAAAATGTGTTTTTTTTATGTTTGCAAGGGATTCTGGGTAACAGAACCCGGTGAGAGCCAGTCAAGTCACCCCATCCTGGATTTCCCTGGGTGTCTAGTATTCAAAAATGTATAGGTTTGCTAGGTTTCCCTAGGTGCCGGCAGAGCTAGGGTTCAAAATCTACAGCTAGGCACTTTACAAAAAAAGGGTCCGTTTTAACAGTGAAAATGTGGTGTGTCCACGTTGCGTTTTGGGTCGTTGCCTGTCGCGGGAACTAGGCCTACCCACACAAGTGAGGTACCACTTTTCTCGGAAGACTTTGGGGAACGCGGGGTGGGTGGAATTTTGTGGATCCACGCAGATTCCAGAACTTTCCACCACAGAAATGTGAGGAAAATGTGTTTTTTTTTACACATTTTGAGGTTTGCAAGGGGTTCTGGGTAACAGAACCTGGTGAGAGCCAGTCAAGTCACCCCATCCTGTATTCCCATGGGTGTCTAGTTTTCAAAAATATATAGGTTTGATAGGTTTCCCTAGGTGCCGGCAGAGCTAGGGTTCAAAATCTACAGCTAAGCACTTTGCAAAAAAAGGGTCCGTTTTCACTGTGAAAATGTGGTGTGTCCACGTTGCGTTTTGGGCCGTTTCCTGTCGCGGGCACTAGGCCTACCCACACAAGTGAGGTACCATTTTTCTCGGAAGACTTTGGGGAACGCGGGGTGGGTGGAGTTTTGTGGATCCACGCAGATTCCAGAACTTTCCACCACAGAAATGTGAGGAAAATGTGTTTTGTTTTTTTTACACATTTTGAGGTTTGCAAGGGGTTCTGGGTAACAGAACCTGGTGAGAGCCAGTCAAGTCACCCCATCCTGGATTCCCCTGGGTGTCTAGTTTTCAAAAATATATAGGTTTGATAGGTTTCCCTAGGTGCCGGCAGAGCTAGGGTTCAAACTCTACAGCTAGGCACGTTGCAAAAAAAGGGTCCGTTTTCACTGTGAAAATGTGGTGTGTCCACGTAGCGTTTTGGGCCGTCTCCTGTCGCGGGCACTAGGCCTACCCACACAAGTGAGGTACCATTTTTCTCGGAAGACTTTGGGGAACGCGGGGTGGGTGGAGTTTTGTGGATCCACGCAGATTCCAGAACTTTCCACCACAAAAAATGTGAGGAAAATGTGTTTTTTTAAACAAATTTTTAGGTTTGTAAGCGATTCTGGGTAACAGAACCTGGTGAGAGCCAGTCAAGTCACCCCATCCTGGATTCCCCTGGGTGTCTAGTTTTCAAAAATGTATAGGTCATACCAGGTGCCGGCAGAGGTAGGGTTCAAAATCTACAGCTAGGCACTTTGCAAAAAAAGGGTCTGTTTTCACTGTGAAAATGTGGTGTGTCCACGTTGTGTTTTGGGATGTTTCCTGTCGCGGGCACTAGGCCTACCCACACAAGTGAGGTACCATTTTTCTCGGAAGACTTTGGGGAACGCGGGGTGGGTGGAATTTTGTGGATCACCGCAGATTCCATAACTTTCCACCACAGAAATGTGAGGAAAATGTGTTTTGTTTTAGGTTTGCAAGGGATTCTGGGTAACAGAACCTGGTGAGAGCCAGAGTCAAGTCACCCCATTCTGGATTTCCCTGGATGTATAGTTTTCAAAAATGTATAGGTTTGCTAGGTTTCCCTAGGTGCCGGCAGAGCTAAGGTTCAAACTCTACAGCTAGGCACTTTGCAAAAAAGGGTCAGTTTGCACAGTGAAAATGTGGTTTGTCCACGTTGCGTTTTGGGCCATTGCCTGTCGCGGGAACTAGACCTACCCACACAAGTGAGTTACCACTTTTCTCTGAAAACTTTGGGGAACGCGGGGTGGGTGGAATTTTGTGGTTCCACGCAGATTCCAGAACTTTCCACCACAGCAATGTGAGGAAAATGTTTTTTTTTGGACACATTTTGAGGTTTGCAAGGGATTCTGGGTAAGAGAACCTGGTGAGAGACAGTCAAGGCACCCCATCCTGGATTCCCCTGGGTGCCTAGTTTTCAAAAACATATAGGTTTGCTAGGTTCCCTAGGTGCCGGCAGAGGTAGGGTTCAAAAGCTACAGCTAGGCACTTTGCAAAAAAAGGGTCCATTTTCACTGTGAAAATGTGGTGTGTCCACGTTGCGTTTTGGGCCGTTGCCTGTTGCGGGAACTAGGCCTACCCACACAAGTGAGGTACCACTTTTCTCGGAAGACTTTGGGAAATGCGGGGTGGGTGGAATATTGTGGATCCATGCAGATTCCAGAACTTTCCACCACAGAAATGTGAGGAAAATGTGTTTTTTTGGACACATTTTTAGGTTTGCAAGGGATTCTGGGTAACAGAACCTGGCGAGAGCCAGTCAAGTCACCCCATCCTGGATTCCCCTGGGTGTGTAGTTTTCAAAAATATATAGGTTTGCTAGGTTTTCCTAGGTGCCGGCAGAGGTAGGGTTCAAAAGCTACAGCTAGGCACTTTGCAAAAAAAGGGTCCATTTTCACTTTGAAAATGTGGTGTGTCCACGTTGCGTTTTGGGCCGTTGCCTGTCGCGGGAACTAGGCCTACCCACACAAGTGAGGTACCACTTTTCTCGGAAGACTTTGGGAAATGCGGGGTGGGTGGAATATTGTGGATCCATGCACATTCCAGAACTTTCCACCACAGAAATGTGAGGAAAATGTGTTTTTGGACACATTTTGAGGTTTGCAAGGGATTCTGGGTAACAGAACCTGGTGAGAGCCAGTCAAGTCACCCCATCCTGGATTCCCATGGGTGTGTAGTTTTCTCAAAAATATATAGGTTTGCTAGGTTTCCCTAGGTGTCGGCAGAGTTAGGGTTCAAAATCTACAGCTAGGCACTTTGCAAAAAAAGGGTCAGTTTTCACTGTGAAAATGTGGTGTGTCCACGTTGCGTTTTGGGCTGTTTTCTGTCGCGGGCACTAGGCCTACCTACACAAGTGAGGTACCATTTTTTTTGGAAGACTTTGGGAAACGGAGGGTGTGTGGAATTTTGTGGATCCATGCACATTCCAGAACTTTCCACCACAGAAATGTGAGGAAAATGTGTTTTTCTTTTACAAAGTTTTAGGTTTGCAAGGGATTCTGGGTAACAGAACATGGTGAGAGTCAGTCAAGTCACCTCATCCTAGATTCCCCTGGGTGTCTAGTTTTGAAAAATGTATAGGTTTCCCTAGGTGCCGGCAGAGATAGGGTTCAAAATCTACAGCTGGGCACTTTGCAAAAAAAGGGTCAGTTTTCACTGTGAAAATGTGGTGTGTCCACCTTTGCGTTTTGGGACGTTTCCTGTAGCGGGCACTAGGCCTCCCCACACAGGTGAGGTACCATTGTTCTCGGAAGACTTTGGGGAACGCGGGGTGGGTGAGTTTTGTGGATCCACGCAGATTCCAGAACTTTCCACCACAAAAAATGTGAGGAAAATGTGGTTTTTTAAACAAATTTTTAGGTTTGTAAGGGATTATGGGTAACAGAACCTGGTGAGAGCCAGTCAAGTCACCCCATCCTGGATTCCCCTGGGTATCTAGTTTTCAAAAATGTATAGATCATACCAGGTGCCGGCAGAGGTAGGGTTCAAAATCTACAGCTAGGCACTTTGCAAAAAAAGGGTCTGTTTTCACTGTGAAAATGTGGTGTGTCCACGTTGTGTTTTGGGATGTTACCTGTCGCGGGCACTAGGCCTACCCACACAAGTGAGGTACCATTTTTCTCGGAAGACTTTGGGGAACGCGGGGTGGGTGGAATTTTGTGGATCACCGCAGATTCCATAACTTTCCACCACAGAAATGTGAGGAAAATTTTTTTTTTTTTTAGGTTTGCAAGGGATTCTGGGTAACAGAACCTGGTTAGAGCCAGTCAAGTCACCCCATTCTGGATTTCCCTGGGTGTATAGTTTTCAAAAATGTATAGGTTTGCTAGGTTTCCCTAGGTGCCGGCAGAGCTAGGGTTCAAACTCTACAGCTAGGCACTTTGCAAAAAAAGGGTCAGTTTGCACAGTGAAAATGTGGTTTGTCCACGTTGCGTTTTGGGCCATTGCCTGTCGCGGGAACTAGGCCTACCCACACAAGTGAGTTACCACTTTTCTCAGAAAACTTTGGGGAATGCGGGGTGGGTGGAATTTTGTGGATCCACGCAGATTCCAGAACTTTTCACCACAGAAATGTGAGGAAAATGTGTTTTTCTTTTACACATTTTGAGGTTTGCAAGGGGTTCTGGGTAACAGAACCTGGTGAGAGCCAGTCAAGTCACCCCATCCCGGATTCCCCTGGGTGTCTAGTTTTCAAAAATATATAGGTTTGATAGGTTTCCCTAGGTGCCGGCAGAGCTAGGGTTCAAATTCTACAGCTAGGCACTTTGCAAAAAAAGGGTCCGTTTTCACTGTGAAAATGTGGTGTGTCCACGTTGCGTATTGGGCCGTTTCCTGTCGCGGGCACTAGGCCTACCCACACAAGTGAGGTACCATTTTTCTCGGAAGACTTTGGGGAACGCGGGGTGGGTGGAGTTTTGTGGATCCACGCAGATTCCAGAACTTTCCACCACAGTAATGTGAGGAAAATGTGTTTTTTGAAACATTTTGAGGTTTGCAAGGGATTATGGGTAGCAGAACCTGGTGCGAGCCAGTCAAGTCACCCCATCCTGGATTCCCCTGGGTATCTAGTTTTCAAAAATGTATAGATCATACCAGGTGCCGGCAGAGGTAGGGTTCAAAATCTACAGCTAGGCACTTTGCAAAAAAAGGGTCTGTTTTCACTGTGAAAATGTGGTGTGTCCACGTTGTGTTTTGGGATGTTTCCTGTCGCGGGCACTAGGCCTACCCACACAAGTGAGGTACCATTTTTCTCGGAAGACTTTGGGGAACGCGGGGTGGGTGGAATTTTGTGGATCACCACAGATTCCATAACTTTCCACCACAGAAATGTGAGGAAAATGTTTTTTTTTTTTAGGTTTGCAAGGGATTCTGGGTAACAGAACCTGGTGAGAGCCAGTCAAGTCACCCCATTCTGGATTTCCCTGGGTGTATAGTTTTCAAAAATGTATAGGTTTGCTAGGTTTCCCTAGGTGCCGGCAGAGCTAGGGTTCAAACTCTACAGCTAGGCACTTTGCAAAAAAGGGTCAGTTTGCACAGTGAAAATGTGGTTTGTCCACGTTGCGTTTTGGGCCATTGCCTGTCGCGGGAACTAGACCTACCCACACAAGTGAGTTACCACTTTTCTCTGAAAACTTTGGGGAACGCGGGGTGGGTGGAATTTTGTGGTTCCACGCAGATTCCAGAACTTTCCAACACAGCAATGTGAGGAAAATGTGTTTTTTTTTATTACACATTTTGAGGTTTGCAAGGGGTTCCGGGTAACAGAACCTGGTGAGAGCCAGTCAAGTCACCCCATCCTGGATTCCCCTGAGTGTCTAGTTTTCAAAAATATATAAGTTTGCTAGGTTTCCCTAGGTGCCGGTAGAGCTAGGGTTCAAAATCTACAGCTTGGCACTTTTCAAAAAAAGGGTCAGTTTTCACTGTGAAAATGTGGTGTGTCCACGTTGCATTTTGGGCCGTATCCTGTCGCGGGCACTAGGCCGACCCACACAAGTGAGGTACCATTTTTCTCTGAAAACTTTGGGGATCGCGGGGTGGGTGGAATTTTGTGGATCCACGCAGATTCTAGAACTTTCCACCACAGAAATGTGAGGAAAATGTTTTTTTTTGGACACATTTTGAGGTTTGCAAGGGATTCTGGGTAAGAGAACCTGGTGAGAGCCAGTCAAGGCACCCCATCCTGGATTCCCCTGGGTGTCTAGTTTTCAAAAAGTATAGGTTTGCTAGGTTTCCCTAGGTGCCGGCAGAGGTAGGGTTCAAAAGCTACAGCTAGGCACTTTGCAAAAAAAGGGTCCATTTTCACTGTGAAAATGTGGTGTGTCCACGTTGCGTTTTGGGCCGTTGCCTGTCGCGGGAACTAGGCCTACCCACACAAGTGAGGTACCACTTTTCTCGGAAGACTTTGGGAAATGCGGGGTGGGTGGAATATTGTGGATCCATGCACATTCCAGAACTTTCCACCACAGAAATGTGAGGAAAATGTGTTTTTTTGGACACATTTTGAGGTTTGCAAGGGATTCTGGGTAACAGAACCTGGTGAGAGCCAGTCAAGTCACCCCATCCTGGATTCCCCTGGGTGTGTAGTTTTCAAAAATATATAGGTTTGCTAGGTTTCCCTAGGTGTCGGCAGAGTTAGGGTTCAAAATCTACAGCTAGGCACTTTGCAAAAAAAGGGTCAGTTTTCACTGTGAAAATGTGGTGTGTCCACGTTGCGTTTTGGGCTGTTTTCTGTCATGGGCACTAGGCCTACCTACACAAGTGAGGTACCATTTTTTTGGAAGACTTTGGGAAACGGAGGGTGTGTGGAATTTTGTGGATCCATGCACATTCCAGAACTTTCCACCACAGAAATGTGAGGAAAATGTGTTTTTCTTTTACAAAGTTTTAGGTTTGCAAGGGATTCTGGGTAACAGAACATGGTGAGAGTCAGTCAAGTCCCCTCATCCTAGATTCCCCTGGGTGTCTAGTTTTGAAAAATGTATAGGTTTCCCTAGGTGCCGGCAGAGATAGGGTTCAAAATCTACAGCTGGGCACTTTGCAAAAAAGGGTCAGTTTTCACTGTGAAAATGTGGTGTGTCCACCTTTGCGTTTTGGGACGTTTCCTGTAGCGGGCACTAGGCCTCCCCACACAGGTGAGGTACCATTGTTCTCGGAAGACTTTGGGGAACGCGGGGTGGGTGGAATTTTGTGGATCACCGCAGATTCCATAACTTTCCACCACAGAAATGTGAGGAAAATGTGTTTTTATTTAGGTTTGCAAGGGATTCTGGGTAACAGAACCCGGTGAGAGCCAGTCAAGTCACCCCATCCTGGATTTCCCTGGGTGTCTAGTTTTCAAAAATGTATAGGTTTGCTAGGTTTCCCTAGGTGCCGGCAGAGCTAGGGTTCAAAATCTACAGCTAGGCACTTTCCCAAAAAAGGGTCCGTTTTCACTGTGAAAATGTGGTGTGTCCACATTGCGTTTTGGGCCGTTTCCTGTCGCGGGCACTAGGCCTAACCACACAAGTGAGGTACCATTTTTCTTGGAAGACTTTGGGGAATAAGGGGTGAGTGGAATTGTGTGGATCCATGCAGATTCCAGAACTTTCCACCACAGAAATGTGAGGAAAATGTGGTTTGTTTGACACATTTTGAGGTTTGCAAGGGATTATGGGTAACAGAACCTGGTGAGAGCCAGTCAAGTCACCCCATCCTGGATTCCCCTGGGTATCTAGTTTTCAAAAATGTATAGGTTTGCTAGGTTTCCCTAGGTGCTGGCAGAGCTAGGGTTCAAAATCTACGGCTAGGCACTTTGCAAAAAAAGGGTCCGTTTTCACTGTTAAAATGTGGTGTGTCCACGTTGCGTTTCGGGCCATTTCCTGTCGCGGGCACTAGGCCTACCCACACAAGTGAGGTACCATTTTTCTAGGAAGACTTTGGGAAACGCGGGGTGGGTGAGTTTTGTGGATCCACGCAGATTCCAGAACTTTGCACCACAAAAAATGTGAGGAAAATGTGGTTTTTTAAACAAATTTTTAGGTTTGTAAGGGATTATGGGTAACAGAACCTGGTGAGAGCCAGTCAAGTCACCCCATCCTGGATTCCCCTGGGTATCTAGTTTTCAAAAATGTATAGATCATACCAGGTGCCGGCAGAGGTAGGGTTCAAAATCTACAGCTAGGCACTTTGCAAAAAAAGGGTCTGTTTTCACTGTGAAAATGTGGTGTGTCCACGTTGTGTTTTGGGATGTTACCTGTTGCGGGCACTAGGCCTACCCACACAAGTGAGGTACCATTTTTCTCGGAAGACTTTGGGGAACGCGGGGTGGGTGGAATTTTGTGGATCACCGCAGATTCCATAACTTTCCACCACAGAAATGTGAGGAAAATGTTTTTTTTTTTTAGGTTTGCAAGGGATTATGGGTAGCAGAACCTGGTGAGAGCCAGTCAAGTCACCCCATCCTGGATTCCCCTGGGTATCTAGTTTTCAAAAATGTATAGGTTTGCTAGGTCTCCCTAGGTGCTGGCAGAGCTAGGGTTCAAAATCTACGGCTAGGCACTTTGCAAAAAAAGGGTCAGTTTTCACTGTTAAAATGTGGTGTGTCCACGTTGTGTTTCGGGCCATTTCCTGTCACGGGCACTAGGCCTACCCACACAAGTGAGGTACCATTTTTCTAGGAAGACTTTGGGGAACGCGGGGTGTGTGGAATTTTGGGGATCCACGCAGATTCCAGAACTTTCCACCACATGAATGTGAGAAAAATGTGTTTTTTTTTACAAAGTTTTAGGTTTGCAAGGGATTCTGGGTAACAGAACATGGTGAGAGCCAGTAAAGTCACCTCATCCTAGATTTCCCTGAGTGTCTAGTTTTGAAAAATGTATAGGTTTGCTAGGTTTCCCTAGGTGCCGGCAGAGATAGGGTACAAAATCTACAGCTAGGCACTTTGCAAAAAAAGGGTCAGTTTTCACTGTGAAAATGTGGTGTGTCCACCTTTGCGTTTTGGGACGTTTCCTGTCGCGGGCACTAGGTCTCCCCACACAAGTGAGGTACCATTGTTCTTGGAAGACTTTGGGGAACTCGGGGTGGGTGGAGTTTTGTGGATCACCGCAGATTCCAGAACTTTCCACCACAGAAATGTGAGGAAAATTTGTTTTTTTTTAGGTTTGCAAGGGATTCTGGGTAACAGAACCCGGTGAGAGCCAGTCAAGTCACCCCATCCTGGATTTCCCTGGGTGTCTAGTATTCAAAAATGTATAGGTTTGCTAGGTTTCCCTAGGTGCCGGCAGAGCTAGGGTTCAAAATCTACAGCTAGGCACTTTACGAAAAAAGGGTCCGTTTTAACAGTGAAAATGTGGTGTGTCCACGTTGCGTTTTGGGTCGTTGCCTGTCGCGGGAACTAGGCCTACCCACACAAGTGAGGTACCACTTTTCTCAGAAGACTTTGGGGAATGCGGGGTGGGTGGAATTTTGTGGATCCACGCAGATTCCAGAACTTTCCACCACAGAAATGTGAGGAAAATGTGTTTTTCTTTTACACATTTTGAGGTTTGCAAGGGGTTCTGGGTAACAGAACCTGGTGAGAGCCAGTCAAGTCACCCCATCCCGGATTCCCCTGGGTGTCTAGTTTTCAAAAATATATAGGTTTGATAGGTTTCCCTAGGTGCCGGCAGAGCTAGGGTTCAAATTCTACAGCTAGGCACTTTGCAAAAAAAGGGTCCGTTTTCACTGTGAAAATGTGGTGTGTCCACGTTGCGTATTGGGCCATTTCCTGTCGCGGGCACTAGGCCTACCCACACAAGTGAGGTACCATTTTTCTCGGAAGACTTTGGGGAACGCGGGGTGGGTGGAGTTTTGTGGATCCACGCAGATTCCAGAACTTTCCACCACAAAAAATGTGAGGAAAATGTGTTTTTTGAAACAAATTTTTAGGTTTGTAAGGGATTATGGGTAACAGAACCTGGTGCGAGCCAGTCAAGTCACCCCATCCTGGATTCCCCTGGGTATCTAGTTTTCAAAAATGTATAGATCATACCAGGTGCCGGCAGAGGTAGGGTTCAAAACCTACAGCTAGGCACTTTCCAAAAAAAAGGTCTGTTTTCACTGTGAAAATGTGGTGTGTCCACGTTGTGTTTTGGGATGTTTCCTGTCGCGGGCACTAGGCCTACCCACACAAGTGAGGTACCATTTTTCTCGGAAGACTTTGGGGAACGCGGGGTGGGTGGAATTTTGTGGATCACCACAGATTCCATAACTTTCCACCACAGAAATGTGAGGAAAATGTGTTTTTTTTTAGGTTTGCAAGGGATTCTGGGTAACAGAACCTGGTGAGAGCCAGTCAAGTCACCCCATTCTGTATTTCCCTGGGTGTATAGTTTTCAAAAATGTATAGGTTTGCTAGGTTTCCCTAGGTGCCGGCAGAGCTAGGGTTCTAACTCTACAGCTAGGCACTTTGCAAAAAAAGGGTCAGTTTGCACAGTGAAAATGTGGTTTGTCCACGTTGCGTTTTGGGCCATTGCCTGTCGCGGGAACTAGGCCTACCCACACAAGTGAGTTACCACTTTTCTCGGAAAACTTTGGGGAACGCGGGGTGGGTGGAATTTTGTGGTTCCACGCAGATTCCAGAACTTTCCACCACAGCAACGTGAGGAAAATGTGGTTTTTTTGACACATTTTGAGGTTTGCAAGGGGTTCTGGGTAACAGAACCTGGTGAGAGCCAGTCAAGGTACCCCATCCTGGATTCCCCTGGGTGTCTAGTTTTCAAAAACGTATAGGTTTGCTAGGTTTCCCTAGGTGCCGGCAGAGCTAGGGTTCAAAAGCTACAGCTATGCACTTTGCAAAAAAGGGTCCATTTTCACTGTGAAAATGTGGTGTGTCCACGTTGCGTTTTGGGCCGTTGCCTGTCGCGGGAACTAGGCCTACCCACACAAGTGAGGTACCACTTTTCTCGGAAGACTTTGGGAAATGCGGGGTGGGTGGAATATTGTGGATCCATGCAGATTCCAGAACTTTCCACCACAGAAATGTGAGGAAAATTTGGTTTTTTGACACATTTTGAGGTTTGCAAGGGATTCTGGGTAACAGAACCTGGTGAGAGCCAGTCAAGTCACCCCATCCTGGATTCCCCTGGGTGTGTAGTTTTCAAAAATATATAGGTTTGCTAGGTTTCCCTAGGTGCTGGCACAGTTAGGGTTCAAACTCTACAGCTAGGCACTTTGCAAAAAAAGGGTCCGTTTTCACTGTGAAAATGTGGTGTGTCCATGTTGCGTTTTGGGCCATTTCCTGTCACGGGCACTAGGCCTACCCACACAAGTAAGGTACCATTTTTCTCTGAAGACTTTGGGGAACGCGGGGTGGGTGGAATTTTGTGGATCCACGCAGATTCCAGAACTTTCCACCACAGAAATGTGAGGAAAATGTGTTTTTTTTTTACACATTTTGAGATTTGCAAGGGGTTTTGGGTAACAGAACCTGGTGAGAGCCAGTCAAGTCACCCCATCCTGGATTCACCTGGGTGTCTAGTTTTCAAAAATATATAAGTTTGCTAGGTTTCCCTAGGTGCCGGTAGAGCTAGGGTTCAAAACCTACAGCTAGGCACTTTCCAAAAAAGGGTCAGTTTTCACTGTGAAAATGTGGTGTGTCCACATTGCGTTTTGGGCCGTTTCCTGTCGCGGGCACTAGGCCTACCCACACAAGTGAGGTACCATTTTTCTCGGAAGACTTTGGGGAATAAGGGGTGGGTGTAATTGTGTGGATCCATGCAGATTCCAGAACTTTCCACCACAGAAATGTGAGGAAAATGTGGTTTGTTTGACACATTTTGAGGTTTGCAAGGGATTATGGGTAACAGAACCTGGTGAGAGCCAGTCAAGTCACCCCATCCTGGATTCCCCTGGGTATCTAGTTTTCAAAATTTATAGGTTTGCTAGGTTTCCCTAGGTGCTGGCAGAGCTAGGGTTCAAAATCTACGGCTAGGCACTTTGCAAAAAAGGGTCAGTTTTCACTGTTAAAATGTGGTGTGTCCACGTTGCGTTTCGGGCCATTTCCTGTCGCGGGCACTAGGCCTACCCACACAAGTGAGGTACCATTTTTCTAGGAAGACTTTGGGGAACGCGGGGTGTGTGGAATTTTGGGGATCCACGCAGATTCCAGAACTTTCCACCACAGAAATGTGAGGAAAATGTGTTTTTTTTTTACACATTTTGAGGTTTGCAAGGGGTTCTGGGTAACAGAACCTGGTGAGAGCCAGTCAAGTCACCCCATCCTGTATTCCCCTGGGTGTCTAGTTTTCAAAAATATATAGGTTTGATAGGTTTCCCTAGGTGCCGGCAGAGCTAGGGTTCAAACTCTACAGCTAGGCACTTTGCAAAAAAAGGGTCCGTTTTCACTGTGAAAATGTGGTGTGTCCACGTTGCGTTTTGGGCCGTTTCCTGTCGCGGGCACTAGGCCTACCCACACAAGTGAGGTACCATTTTTCTCGGAAGACTTTGGGGAACGCGGGGTGGGTGGAGTTTTGTGGATCCACGCAGATTCCAGAACTTTCCACCACAAAAAATGTGAGGAAAATGTGTTTTTTTAAACAAATTTTTAGGTTTGTAAGGGATTCTGGGTAACAGAACCTGGTGAGAGCCAGTCAAGTCACTGCATCCTGGATTCCCCTGGGTGTCTAGTTTTCAAAAATGTATAGGTCATACCAGGTGCCAGCAGAGGTAGGGTTCAAAATCTACAGCTAGGCACTTTGCAAAAAAAGGGTCAGTTTTCACTGTGAAAATGTGGTGTGTCCACCTTTGCGTTTTGTGATGTTTCCTGTCGTGGGCACTAGGCCTCCCCATACAAGTGAGGTACCATTGTTCTCGGAAGACTTTGGGGAACGCGGGGTGGGTGGAGTTTTGTGGATCACCGCAGATTCCAGAACTTTCCACCACAGAAATGTGAGGAAAATGTTTTTTTTTAGGTTTGCAAGGGATTCTGGGTAACAGAACCCGGTGAGAGCCAGTCAAGTCACCCCATCCTGGATTTCCCTGGGTGTCTGGTATTCAAAAATGTAGAGGTTTGCTAGGTTTCCCTAGGTGCCGGCAGAGCTAGGGTTCAAAATCTACAGCTTGGCACTATGCAAAAAAAGGGTCCGTTTTCACTGTGAAAATGTGGTGTGTCCACGTTGCATTTTGGGCCGTATCCTGTCGCGGGCACTAGGCCGACCCACACAAGTGAGGTACCATTTTTCTCTGAAAACTTTGGGGATCGCGGGGTGGGTGGAATTTTGTGGATCCACGCAGATTCTAGAACTTTCCACCACAGCAATGTGAGGAAAATGTGGTTTTTTTTTACACATTTTGAGGTTTGCAAGGGGTTCTGGGTAACAGAACCTGGTGAGAGCCAGTCAAGGTACCCCATCCTGGATTCCCCTGGGTGTCTAGTTTTCAAAAACGTATAGGTTTGCTAGGTTTCCCTAGGTGCCGGCAGAGCTAGGGTTCAAAAGCTACAGCTATGCACTTTGCAAAAAAAGGGTCCATTTTCACTGTGAAAATGTGGTGTGTCCACGTTGCGTTTTGGGCCGTTGCCTGTCGCGGGAACTAGGCCTACCCACACAAGTGAGGTACCACTTTTCTCGGAAGACTTTGGGAAATGCGGGGTGGGTGGAATATTGTGGATCCATGCAGATTCCAGAACTTTCCACCACAGAAATGTGAGGAAAATTTGGTTTTTTTGACACATTTTGAGGTTTGCAAGGGATTCTGGGTAACAGAACCTGGTGAGAGCCAGTCAAGTCACCCCATCCTGGATTCCCCTGGGTGTGTAGTTTTCAAAAATATATAGGTTTGCTAGGTTTCCCTAGGTGCTGGCACAGTTAGGGTTCAAACTCTACAGCTAGGCACTTTGCAAAAAAAGGGTCCGTTTTCACTGTGAAAATGTGGTGTGTCCATGTTGCGTTTTGGGCCATTTCCTGTCACGGGCACTAGGCCTACCCACACAAGTAAGGTACCATTTTTCTCTGAAGACTTTGGGGAACGCGGGGTGGGTGGAATTTTGTGGATCCACGCAGATTCCAGAACTTTCCACCACAGAAATGTGAGGAAAATGTGGTTTTGTTTTACACATTTTGAGATTTGCAAGGGGTTTTGGGTAACAGAACCTGGTGAGAGCCAGTCAAGTCACCCCATCCTGGATTCCCCTGGGTGTCTAGTTTTCAAAAATATATAAGTTTGCTAGGTTTCCCTAGGTGCCGGTAGAGCTAGGGTTCAAAACCTACAGCTAGGCACTTTCCAAAAAAAGGGTCAGTTTTCACTGTGAAAATGTGGTGTGTCCACATTGCGTTTTGGGCCGTTTCCTGTCGCGGGCACTAGGCCTACCCACACAAGTGAGGTACCATTTTTCTCGGAAGACTTTGGGGAATAAGGGGTGGGTGTAATTGTGTGGATCCATGCAGATTCCAGAACTTTCCACCACAGAAATGTGAGGAAAATGTGGTTTGTTTGACACATTTTGAGGTTTGCAAGGGATTATGGGTAACAGAACCTGGTGAGAGCCAGTCAAGTCACCCCATCCTGGATTCCCCTGGGTATCTAGTTTTCAAAATTTATAGGTTTGCTAGGTTTCCCTAGGTGCTGGCAGAGCTAGGGTTCAAAATCTACGGCTAGGCACTTTGCAAAAAAAGGGTCAGTTTTCACTGTTAAAATGTGGTGTGTCCACGTTGCGTTTCGGGCCATTTCCTGTCGCGGGCACTAGGCCTACCCACACAAGTGAGGTACCATTTTTCTAGGAAGACTTTGGGGAACGCGGGGTGTGTGGAATTTTGGGGATTCACGCAGATTCCAGAACTTTCCACCACAGAAATGTGAGGAAAATGTGTTTTTTACACATTTTGAGGTTTGCAAGGGTTCTGGGTAACAGAACCTGGTGAGAGCCAGTCAAGTCACCCCATCCTGTATTCCCCTGGGTGTCTAGTTTTCAAAAATATATAGGTTTGATAGGTTTCCCTAGGTGCCGGCAGAGCTAGGGTTCAAACTCTACAGCTAGGCACTTTGCAAAAAAAGGGTCCGTTTTCACTGTGAAAATGTGGTGTGTCCACGTTGCGTTTTGGGCCGTTTCCTGTCGCGGGCACTAGGCCTACCCACACAAGTGAGGTACCATTTTTCTCGGAAGACTTTGGGGAACGCGGGGTGGGTGGAGTTTTGTGGATCCACGCAGATTCCAGAACTTTCCACCACAAAAAATGTGAGGAAAATGTGTTTTTAAACAAATTGTTAGGTTTGTAAGGGATTCTGGGTAACAGAACCTGGTGAGAGCCAGTCAAGTCACTGCATCCTGGATTCCCCTGGGTGTCTAGTTTTCAAAAATGTATAGGTCATACCAGGTGCCAGCAGAGGTAGGGTTCAAAATCTACAGCTAGGCACTTTGCAAAAAAAGGGTCAGTTTTCACTGTGAAAATGTGGTGTGTCCACCTTTGCGTTTTGTGATGTTTCCTGTCGTGGGCACTAGGCCTCCCCATACAAGTGAGGTACCATTGTTCTCGGAAGACTTTGGGGAACGCGGGGTGGGTGGAGTTTTGTGGATCACCGCAGATTCCAGAACTTTCCACCACAGAAATGTGAGGAAAATGTTTTTTTTTTTTAGGTTTGCAAGGGATTCTGGGTAACAGAACCCGGTGAGAGCCAGTCAAGTCACCCCATCCTGGATTTCCCTGGGTGTCTGGTATTCAAAAATGTAGAGGTTTGCTAGGTTTCCCTAGGTGCCGGCAGAGCTAGGGTTCAAAATCTACAGCTTGGCACTATGCAAAAAAAGGGTCCGTTTTCACTGTGAAAATGTGGTGTGTCCACGTTGCATTTTGGGCCGTATCCTGTCGCGGGCACTAGGCCGACCCACACAAGTGAGGTACCATTTTTCTCTGAAAACTTTGGGGATCGCGGGGTGGGTGGAATTTTGTGGATCCACGCAGATTCTAGAACTTTTCACCACAGAAATGTGAGGAAAATGTGGTTTTTTTGACACATTTTGAGGTTTGCAAGGGATTCTGGGTAACAGAACCCAGTGAGAGCCAGTCAAGTCACCCCATCCTGGATTTCCCTGGGTGTCTAGTATTCAAAAATGTATAGGTTTGCTAGGTTTCCCTAGGTGCCGGCAGAGCTAGGGTTCAAAATCTACAGCTTGGCACTTTGCAAAAAAAGGGTCAGTTTTCACTGTGAAAATGTGGTGTGTCCACGTTGCATTTTGGGCCGTATCCTGTCGCGGGCACTAGGCCGACCCACACAAGTGAGGTACCATTTTTCTCTGAAAACTTTGGGGATCGCGGGGTGAGTGGAATTTTGCGGATCCACGCAGATTCTAGAACTTTCCACCACAGAAATGTGAGGAAAATGTGTTTTTTTTGACACATTTTGAGGTTTGCAAGGGATTCTGGGTAAGAGAACCTGGTGAGAGCCAGTCAAGGCACCCCATCCTGGATTCCCCTGGGTGTCTAGTTTTCAAAAACGTATAGGTTTGCTAGGTTTCCCTAGGTGCCGGCAGAGGTAGGGTTCAAAAGCTACAGCTAGGCACTTTGCAAAAAAAGGGTCCATTTTCACTGTGAAAATGTGGTGTGTCCACGTTGCGTTTTGGGCCGTTGCCTGTCGTGGGAACTAGGCCTACCCACACAAGTGAGGTACCACTTTTCTCGGAAGACTTTGGGAAATGCGGGGTGGGTGAAATATTGTGGATCCATGCAGATTCCAGAACTTTCCACCACAGAAATGTGAGGAAAATGTGTTTTTTTTTTACACATTTTGAGGTTTGCAAGGGATTCTGGGTAACAGAACCTGGTGAGAGCCAGTCAAGTCACCCCATCCTGGATTCCCCTGGGTATGTAGTTTTCAAAAATATATAGGATTGCTAGGTTTCCCTAGGTGTCGGCAGAGTTAGGGTTCAAAATCTACAGCTAGGCACTTTGCAAAAAAAGGTCAGTTTTCACTGTGAAAATGTGGTGTGTCCACGTTGCGTTTTGGGCTGTTTTCTGTCGCGGGCACTAGGCCTACCTACACAAGTGAGGTACCATTTTTTTTGGAAGACTTTGGGAAACGGAGGGTGTGTGGAATTTTGTGGATCCATGCAGATTCCAGAACTTTCCACCACAGAAATGTGAGGAAAATGTGTTTTTCTTTTACAAAGTTTTAGGTTTGCAAGG
Source organism: Calotriton arnoldi (assembly GCA_963921515.1). Lineage (NCBI taxonomy): Eukaryota > Metazoa > Chordata > Amphibia > Caudata > Salamandridae > Calotriton > Calotriton arnoldi. The sequence goes on along the minus strand of CAWUFW010012649.1, from coordinate 322,009 downwards.
GATTCTGGGTAACAGAACATGGTGAGAGCCAGTCAAGTCACCTCATCCTAGATTCCCCTGGGTGTCTAGTTTTGAAAAATGTATAAGTTTGCTAGGTTTCCCTAGGTGCCGGCAGAGATAGGGTTCAAAATCTACAGCTAGGCACTTTGCAAAAAAAGGGTCAGTTTTCACTGTGAAAATGTGGTGTGTCCACCTTTGCGTTTTGGGACGTTTCCTGTAGCGGGCACTAGGCCTCCCCACACAGGTGAGGTACCATTGTTCTCGGAAGACTTTGGGGAACGCGGGGTGGGTGGAATTTTGTGGATCACTGCAGATTCCATAACTTTCCACCACAGAAATGTGAGGAAAATGTGTTTTTATTTAGGTTTGCAAGGGATTCTGGGTAACAGAACCCGGTGAGAGCCAGTCAAGTCACCCCATCCTGGATTTCCCTGGGTGTCTAGTTTTCAAAAATGTATAGGTTTGCTAGGTTTCCCTAGGTGCCGGCAGAGCTAGTGTTCAAAATCTACAGCTAGGCACTTTCCAAAAAAAGGGTCCGTTTTCACTGTGAAAATGTGGTGTGTCCACATTGCGTTTTGGGCCGTTTCCTGTCGCGGGCACTACGCCTACCCACACAAGTGAGGTACCATTTTTCTTGGAAGACTTTGGGGAATAAGGGGTGAGTGGAATTGTGTGGATCCATGCAGATTCCAGAACTTTCCACCACAGAAATGTGAGGAAAATGTGGTTTGTTTGACACATTTTGAGGTTTGCAAGGGATTATGGGTAACAGAACCTGGTGAGAGCCAGTCAAGTCACCCCATCCTGGATTCCCCTGGGTATCTAGTTTTCAAAAATGTATAGGTTTGCTAGGTTTCCCTAGCTGCTGGCAGAGCTAGGGTTCAAAATCTACGGCTAGGCACTTTGCAAAAAAAGGGTCAGTTTTCACTGTTAAAATGTGGTGTGTCCACGTTGCGTTTCGGGCCATTTCCTGTCGCGGGCACTAGGCCTACCCACACAAGTGAGGTACCATTTTTCTCGGAAGACTTTGGGGAACGCGGGGTGGGTGGAATTTTGTGGATCACCGCAGATTCCATAACTTTCCACCACAGAAATGTGAGGAAAATTTGTTTTTTTTTTGGTTTGCAAGGGATTCTGGGTAACAGAACCTGGTGAGAGCCAGTCAAGTCACCCCATTCTGGATTTCCCTGGGTGTATAGTTTTCAAAAATGTATAGGTTTGCTAGGTTTCCCTAGGTGCCGGCAGAGCTAAAATTCAAACTCTACAGCTAGGCACTTTGCAAAAAAAGGGTCAGTTTGCACAGTGAAAATGTGGTTTGTCCACGTTGCGTTTTGGGCCATTGCCTGTCGCGGGAACTAGGCCTACCGACACAAGTGAGTTACCACTTTTCTCGTAAAACTTTGGGGAACGCGGGGTGGGTGGAGTTTGTGGATCCACGCAGATTCCAGAACTTTCCACCACAAAAAATGTGAGGAAAATGTGTTTTTTTAAACAAATTTTTAGGTTTGTAAGGGATTCTGGGTAACAGAACCTGGTGAGAGCCAGTCAAGTCACCACATCCTGGATTCCCCTGGGTGTCTAGTTTTCAAAAATGTATAGGTCATACCAGGTGCCGGCAGAGGTAGGGTTCAAAATCTACAGCTAGGCACTTTGCAAAAAAAGGGTCTGTTTTCACTGTGAAAATGTGGTGTGTCCACGTTGTTTTTTGGGACGTTTCCTGTCGCGGGCACTAGGCCTACCCACACAAGTGAGGTACCATTTTTCTCGGAAGACTTTGGGGAACGCGGGGTGGGTGGAATTTTGTGGTTCCACGCAGATTCCAGAACTTTCCACCACAGCAACGTGAGGAAAATGTGTTTTTTTTTTACACATTTTGAGGTTTGCAAGGGATTCTGGGTAACAGAACCTGGTGAGAGCCAGTCAAGGCACCCCATCCTGGATTCCCCTGGGTGTCTAGTTTTCAAAAACGTATAGGTTTGCTAGGTTTCCTTAGGTGCCGGCAGAGGTAGGGTTCAAAAGCTACAGCTATGCACTTTGCAAAAAAAGGGTCCATTTTCACTGTGAAAATGTGGTGTGTCCACGTTGAGTTTTGGGCCGTTGCCTGTCGCGGGCACTAGGCCTCCCCATACAAGTGAGGTACCATTGTTCTCGGAAGACTTTGGGGAACGCGGGGTGGGTGGAGTTTTGTGGATCACCGCAGATTCCACAACTTTCCACCACAGCAACGTGAGGAAAATGTGTTTTTTTTGACACATTTTGAGGTTTGCAAGGGATTCTGGGTAACAGAACCTGGTGAGAGCCAGTCAAGGCACCCCATCCTGGATTCCCCTGGGTGTCTAGTTTTCAAAAACGTATAGGTTTGCTAGGTTTCCCTAGGTGCCGGCAGAGGTAGGGTTCAAAAGCTACAGCTAGGCACTTTGCAAAAAAAGGGTCCATTTTCACTGTGAAAATGTGGTGTGTCCACGTTGAGTTTTGGGCCGTTGCCTGTCGCGGGAACTAGGCCTACCCACACAAGTGAGGTACCACTTTTCTCGGAAGACTTTGGGAAATGCGGGGTGGGTGGAATATTGTGGATCCATGCAGATTCCAGAACTTTCCACCACAGAAATGTGAGGAAAATGTGGTTTTTTGGACACATTTTGAGGTTTGCAAGGGATTCTGGGTAACAGAACCTGGTGAGAGCCAGTCAAGTCACCCCATCCTGGATTCCCCTGGGTGTTTAGTTTTCAAAAATATATAGGTTTGCTAGGTTTCCCTAGGTGCTGGCACAGTTAGGGTTCAAACTCTACAGCTAGGCAGTTTACAAAAAAAGGGTCAGTTTTCACTGTTAAAATGTGGTGTGTCCACGTTGCGTTTCGGGCCATTTCCTGTCGCGGGCACTAGGCCTACCCACACAAGTGAGGTACCATTTTTCTAGGAAGACTTTGGGGAATGCGGGGTGTGTGGAATTTTGGGGATCCACACAGATTCCAGAACTTTCCACCACAGAAATGTGAGGAAAATGTGTTTTTTTGACAAAGTTTTAGGTTTGCAAGGGATTCTGGGTAACAGAACATGGTGAGAGCCAGTAAAGTCACCTCATCCTAGATTCCCCTGAGTGTCTAGTTTTGAAAAATGTATAGGTTTGCTAGGTTTCCCTAGGTGCCGGCAGAGATAGGGTTCAAAATCTACAGCTAGGCACTTTGCAAAAAAGGGTCAGTTTTCACTGTGAAAATGTGGTGTGTCCACCTTTGCGTTTTGGGACGTTTCCTGTCGCGGGCACTAGGCCTCCCCATACAAGTGAGGTACCATTGTTCTCGGAAGACTTTGGGGAACGCGGGGTGGGTGGAGTTTTGTGGATCACCGCAGATTCCAGAACTTTCCACCACAGAAATGTGAGGAAAATGTGTTTTTTTTAGGTTTGCAAGGGATTCTGGGTAACAGAACCCGGTGAGAGCCAGTCAAGTCACCCCATCCTGGATTTCCCTGGGTGTCTAGTATTCAAAAATGTATAGGTTTGCTAGGTTTCCCTAGGTGCCGGCAGAGCTAGGGTTCAAAATCTACAGCTAGGCACTTTACAAAAAAAGGGTCCGTTTTAACAGTGAAAATGTGGTGTGTCCACGTTGCGTTTTGGGTCGTTGCCTGTCGCGGGAACTAGGCCTACCCACACAAGTGAGGTACCACTTTTCTCGGAAGACTTTGGGGAACGCGGGGTGGGTGGAATTTTGTGGATCCACGCAGATTCCATAACTTTCCACCACAGAAATGTGAGGAAAATGTTTTTTTGTTTTACACATTTTGAGGTTTGCAAGGGGTTCTGGGTAACAGAACCTGGTGAGAGCCAGTCAAGTCACCCCATCCTGTATTCCCCTGGGTGTCTAGTTTTCAAAAATATATAGGTTTGATAGGTTTCCCTAGGTGCCGGCAGAGCTAGGGTTCAAACTCTACAGCTAGGCACTTTGCAGAAAAAGGGTCCGTTTTCACTGTGAAAATGTGGTGTGTCCACGTTGCGTTTTGGGTCGTTTCCTGTCGCGGGCACTAGGCCTACCCACACAAGTGAGGTACCATTTTTCTCGGAAGACTTTGGGGAACGCGGGGTGGGTGGAGTTTTGTGGATCCACGCAGATTCCAGAACTTTCCACCACAAACAATGTGAGGAAAATGTGTTTTTTTAAAACAAATTTTTAGGTTTGTAAGGGATTCTGGGTAACAGAACCTGGTGAGAGCCAGTCAAGTCACTGCATCCTGGATTCCCCTGGGTGTCTAGTTTTCAAAAATATATAGGTCATACCAGGTGCCGGCAGAGGTAGGGTTCAAAATCTACAGCAAGGCACTTTGCAAAAAAAGGGTCAGTTTTCACTGTGAAAATGTGGTGTGTCCACCTTTGCGTTTTGTGACGTTTCCTGTCGCGGGCACTAGGCCTCCCCATAAAAGTGAGGTACCATTGTTCTCGGAAGACTTTGGGGAACGCGGGGTGGGTGGAGTTTTGTGGATCACCGCAGATTCCAGAACTTTCCACCACAGAAATGTGAGGAAAATGTGTTTTTTTTTTAGGTTTGCAAGGGATTCTGGGTAACAGAACCCGGTGAGAGCCAGTCAAGTCACCCCATCCTGGATTTCCCTGGGTGTCTAGTATTCAAAAATGTATAGGTTTGCTAGGATTCCCTAGGTGCCGGCAGAGCTAGGGTTCAAAATCTACAGCTAGGCACTTTGCAAAAAAAGGGTCCGTTTTCACTGTGAAAATGTGGTGTGTCCACGTTGCGTTTTGGGCCGTTTCCTGTCGCGGGCACTAGGCCTACCCACACAAGTGAGGTACCAGTTTTTCTCGGAAGACTTTGGGGAACGCAGGGTGGGTGGAATTTTGTGGCTCACCACAGATTCCAGAACTTTCCACCACAGCAATGTGAGGAAAATGTTTTTTTTTTACACATTTTGAGGTTTGCAAGGGGTTCTGGGTAAGAGAACCTGGTGAGAGCCAGTCAGGCACCCCATCCTGGATTCCCCTGGGTGTCTAGTTTTCAAAAACGTATAGGTTTGCTAGGTTTCCCTAGGTGCCGGCAGAGGTAGGGTTCAAAAGCTACAGCTAGGCACTTTGCAAAAAAAGGGTCCATTTTCACTGTGAAAATGTGGTGTGTCCACGTTGCGTTTTGGGGCGTTGCCTGTCGCGGGAACTAGGCCTACCCACACAAGTGAGGAACCACTTTTCTCGGAAGACTTTGGGAAATGCGGGGTGGGTGGAATATTGTGGATCCATGCAGATTCCAGAACTTTCCACCACAGAAATGTGAGGAAAATGTATTTTTTTTTTACACATTTTGAGGTTTGCAAGGGATTCTGGGTAACAGAACCTGGTGAGAGCCAGTCAAGTCACCCCATCCTGGATTCCCCTGGGTGTGTAGTTTTCAAAAATATATAGGTTTGCTAGGTTTCCCTAGGTGTCGGCAGAGTTAGGGTTCAAAATCTACAGCTAGGCACTTTGCAAAAAAAGGGTCAGTTTTCACTGTGAAAATGTGGTGTGTCCACGTTGCGTTTTGGGCTGTTTTCTGTCGCGGGCACTAGGCCTACCTACACAAGTGAGGTACCATTTTTTTTGGAAGACTTTGGGAAACGGAGGGTGTGTGGAATTTTGTGGATCCATGCAGATTCCATAACTTTCCACCACAGAAATGTGAGGAAAATGTGTTTTTTTTTAGGTTTGCAAGGGATTCTGGGTAACAGAACCCGGTGAGAGCCAGTCAAGTCACCCCATCCTGGATTTCCCTGGGTGTCTAGTATTCAAAAATGTATAGGTTTGCTAGGATTCCCTAGGTGCCGGCAGAGCTAGGGTTCAAAATCTACAGCTAGGCACTTTGCAAAAAAGGGTCCGTTTTCACTGTGAAAATGTGGTGTGTCCACGTTGCGTTTTGGGCCGTTTCCTGTCGCGGGCACTAGGCCTACCCACACAAGTGAGGTACCAGTTTTTCTCGGAAGACTTTGGGGAACGCAGGGTGGGTGGAATTTTGTGGCTCACCACAGATTCCAGAACTTTCCACCACAGCAATGTGAGGAAAATGTTTTTTTTTTACACATTTTGAGGTTTGCAAGGGGTTCTGGGTAAGAGAACCTGGTGAGAGCCAGTCAGGCACCCCATCCTGGATTCCCCTGGGTGTCTAGTTTTCAAAAACGTATAGGTTTGCTAGGTTTCCCTAGGTGCCGGCAGAGGTAGGGTTCAAAAGCTACAGCTAGGCACTTTGCAAAAAAAGGGTCCATTTTCACTGTGAAAATGTGGTGTGTCCACGTTGCGTTTTGGGGCGTTGCCTGTCGCGGGAACTAGGCCTACCCACACAAGTGAGGTACCACTTTTCTCGGAAGACTTTGGGAAATGCGGGGTGGGTGGAATATTGTGGATCCATGCAGATTCCAGAACTTTCCACCACAGAAATGTGAGGAAAATGTATTTTTTTACACATTTTGAGGTTTGCAAGGGATTCTGGGTAACAGAACCTCGTGAGAGCCAGTCAAGTCACCCCATCCTGGATTCCCCTGGGTGTGTAGTTTTCAAAAATATATAGGTTTGCTAGGTTTCCCTAGGTGTCGGCAGAGTTAGGGTTCAAAATCTACAGCTAGGCACTTTGCAAAAAAGGGTCAGTTTTCACTGTGAAAATGTGGTGTGTCCACGTTGCGTTTTGGGCTGTTTTCTGTCGCGGGCACTAGGCCTACCTACACAAGTGAGGTACCATTTTTTTGGAAGACTTTGGGAAACGGAGGGTGTGTGGAATTTTGTGGATCCATGCAGATTCCATAACTTTCCACCAGAGAAATGTGAGGAAAATGTGTTTTTCTTTTACAAAGTTTTAGGTTTGCAAGGGATTCTGGGTAACAGAAAATGGTGAGAGCCAGTCAAGTCACCTCATCCTAGATTCCCCTGGGTGTCTAGTTTTGAAAAATGTATAGGTTTGCTAGGTTTCCCTAGGTGCCGGCAGAGATAGGGTTCAAAATCTACAGCTAGGCACTTTGCAAAAAAAGGGTCAGTTTTCACTGTGAAAATGTGGTGTGTCCACCTTTGCGTTTTGGGACGTTTCCTGTAGCGGGCACTAGGCCTCCCCACACAGGTGAGGTACCATTGTTCTCGGAAGACTTTGGGGAACGCGGGGTGGGTGGAATTTTGTGGATCACCGCAGATTCCAGAACTTTCCACCACAGAAATGTGAGGAAAATGTGGTTTGTTTGACACATTTTGAGGTTTGCAAGGGATTATGGGTAACAGAACCTGGTGAGAGCCAGTCAAGTCACCCCATCCTGGATTCCCCTGGGTATCTAGTTTTCAAAAATGTATAGGTTTGCTAGGTTTCCCTAGGTGCTGGCAGAGCTAGGGTTCAAAATCTACGGCTAGGCACTTTGCAAAAAAAGGGTCAGTTTTCACTGTTAAAATGTGGTGTGTCCACGTTGCGTTTCGGGCCACTTCCTGTCGCGGGCACTAGGCCTACCCACATAAGTGAGGTACCATTTTTCTAGGAAGACTTTGGGGAACGCGGGGTGTGTGGAATTTTGGGGATCCACGCAGATTCCAGAACTTTCCACCACAGAAATGTGAGGAAAATGTGATTTTTTGACAAAGTTTTAGGTTTGCAAGGGATTCTGGGTAACAGAACATGGTGAGAGCCAGTAAAGTCACCTCATCCTAGATTCCCCTGAGTGTCTAGTTTTGAAAAATGTATAGGTTTGCTAGGTTTCCCTAGGTGCCGGCAGAGATAGGGTTCAAAATCTACAGCTAGGCACTTTGCAAAAAAAGGGTCAGTTTTCACTGTGAAAATGTGGTGTGTCCACCTTTGCGTTTTGGGACGTTTCCTGTCGCGGGCACTAGGCCTCCCCATACAAGTGAGGTACCATTGTTCTCGGAAGACTTTGGGGAACGTGGGGTGGGTGGAGTTTTGTGGATCACCGCAGATTCCAGAACTTTCCACCACAGAAATGTGAGAAAAATGTGGGTTTTTTTAGGTTTGCAAGGGATTCTGGGTAACAGAACCCGGTGAGAGCCAGTCAAGTCACCCCATCCTGGATTTCCCTGGGTGTCTAGTATTCAAAAATGTATAGGTTTGCTAGGTTTCCCTAGGTGCCGGCAGAGCTAGGGTTCAAAATCTACAGCTAGGCACTTTACAAAAAAGGGTCCGTTTTAACAGTGAAAATGTGGTGTGTCCACGTTGCGTTTTGGGTCGTTGCCTGTCGCGGGAACTAGGCCTACCCACACAAGTGAGGTACCACTTTTCTCGGAAGACTTTGGGGAACGCGGGGTGTGTGGAATTTTGTGGATCCACGCAGATTCCAGAACTTTCCACCACAGAAATGTGAGGAAAATGTGTTTTTTTTTTACACATTTTGAGGTTTGCAAGGGGTCTGGGTAACAGAACCTGGTGAGAGCCAGTCAAGTCACCCCATCCTGTATTCCCCTGGGTGTCTAGTTTTCAAAAATATATAGGTTTGATAGGTTTCCCTAGGTTCCGGCAGAGCTAGGGTTCAAACTCTACAGCTAGGCACTTTGCAAAAAAAGGGTCCGTTTTCACTGTGAAAATGTGGTGTGTCCACGTTGCGTTTTGGGCCGTTTCCTGTCGCGGGCACTAGGCCTACCCACACAAGTGAGGTACCATTGTTCTCGGAAGACTTTGGGGAACGCGGGGTGGGTGGAGTTTTGTGGATCCACGCAGATTCCAGAACTTTCCACCACAAAAAATGTGAGGAAAATGTGTTTTTTTAAACAAATTTTTAGGTTTGTAAGGGATTCTGGGTAACAGAACCTGGTGAAAGCCAGTCAAGTCACCGCATCCTGGATTCCCCTGGGTGTCTAGTTTTCAAAAATGTTTAGGTCATACCAGGTGCCGGGAGAGGTAGGGTTCAAAATCTACAGCTAGGCACTTTGCAAAAAAAGGGTCTGTTTTCACTGTGAAAATGTGGTGTGTCCACGTTGTGTTTTGGGACGTTTCCTGTCGCGGGCACTAGGCCTACCCACACAAGTGAGGTCCCATTTTTCTCGGAAGACTTTGGGGAACGCGGGGTGGGTGGAATTTTGTGGATCACCGCAGATTCCATAACTTTCCACCACAGAAATGTGAGGAAAATGTGTTTTTTTTTAGGTTTGCAAGGGATTCTGGGTAACAGAACCTGGTGAGAGCCAGTCAAGTCACCCCATTCTGGATTTCCCTGGGTGCATAGTTTTCAAAAATGTATAGGTTTGCTAGGTTTCCCTAGGTGCCGGCAGAGCTAAGGTTCAAACTCTACAGCTAGGCACTTTGCAAAAAAAGGGTCAGTTTGCACAGTGAAAATGTGGTTTGTCCACGTTGCGTTTTGGGCCATTGCCTGTCGCGGGAACTAGGCCTACCCACACAAGTGAGTTACCACTTTTCTCGTAAAACTTTGGGGAACGCGGGGTGGGTGGAATTTTGTGGATCCACGCAGATTCCAGAATTTTCCACCACAAAAAATGTGAGGAAAATGTGTTTTTTTAAACAAATTTTTAGGTTTGTAAGGGATTCTGGGTAACAGAACCTGGTGCGAGCCAGTCAAGTCACCGCATCCTGGATTCCCCTGGGTGTCTAGTTTTCAAAAATGTATAGGTCATACCAGGTGCCGGCAGAGGTAGGGTTCAAAATCTACAGCTAGGCACTTTGCAAAAAAAGGGTCTGTTTTCACTGTGAAAATGTGGTGTGTCCACGTTGTGTTTTGGGACGTTTCCTGTCGCGGGCACTAGGCCTACCCACACAAGTGAGGTACCATTTTTCTCGGAAGACTTTGGGGAACGCGGGGTGGGTGGAATTTTGTGGATCACCACAGATTCCATAACTTTCCACCACAGAAATGTGAGGAAAATGTGTTTTTTTTTAGGTTTGCAAGGGAGTCTGGGTAACAGAACCTGGTGAGAGCCAGTCAAGTCACCCCATTCTGGATTTCCCTGGGTGTATAGTTTTCAAAAATGTATAGGTTTGCTAGGTTTCCCTAGGTGCCGGCAGAGCTAAGGTTCAAACTCTACAGCTAGGCACTTTGCAAAAAAAGGGTCAGGTTGCACAGTGAAAATGTGGTTTGTCCACGTTGCGTTTTGGGCCATTGCCTTTCGCGGGAACTAGGCCTACCCACACAAGTGAGGTACCACTTTTCTCGGAAGACTTTGGGAAATGCGGGGTGGGTGGAATATTGTGGATCCATGCAGATTCCAGAACTTTCCACCACAGAAATGTGAGGAAAATGTGTTTTTTTGACACATTTTGAGGTTTGCATGGGGTTCTGGGTAACAGAACCTGGTGAGAGCCAGTCAAGTCACCCCATCCTGGATTCCCCTGGGTGTGTAGTTTTCAAAAATATATAGGTTTGCTAGGTTTCCCTAGGTGTTGGCAGAGTTAGGGTTCAAAATCTACAGCTAGGCACTTTGCAAAAAAAAGGGTCAGTTTTCACTGTGAAAATGTGGTGTGTCGACATTGCGTTTTGGGCTGTTTTCTGTCTCGGGCACTAGGCCTACCTACACAAGTGAGGTACCATTTTTTTTGGAAGACTTTGGGAAACGGAGGGTGTGTGGAATTTTGTGGATCCATGCAGATTCCAGAATTTTCCACCACAGAAATGTGAGGAAAATGTGTTTTTCTTTTACAAAGTTTTAGGTTTGCAAGGGATTCTGGGTAACAGAACATGGTGAGAGTCAGTCAAGTCACCTCATCCTAGATTCCCCTGCGTGTCTAGTTTTGAAAAATGTATAGGTTTCCCTAGGTGCCGGCAGAGATAGGGTTCAAAATCTACAGCTGGGCACTTTGCAAAAAAAGGGTCAGTTTTCAATGTGAAAATGTGGTGTGTCCACCTTTGCGTTTTGGGACGTTTCCTGTAGCGGGCACTAGGCCTCCCCACACAGGTGAGGTACCATTGTTCTCGGAAGACTTTGGGGAACGCGGGGTGGGTGGAATTTTGTGGATCACCGCAGATTCCATAACTTTCCACCACAGAAATGTGAGGAAAATGTGTTTTTATTTAGGTTTGCAAGGGATTCTGGGTAACAGAACCCGGTTAGAGCCAGTCAAGTCACCCCATCCTGGATTTCCCTGGGTGTCTAGTGTTCAAAAATGTATAGGTTTGCTAGGTTTCCCTAGGTGCCGGCAGAGCTAGGGTTCAAAATCTACAGCTAGGCACTTTCCAAAAAAGGGTCCGTTTTCACTGTGAAAATGTGGTGTGTCCACATTGCGTTTTGGGCCGTTTCCTGTCGCGGGCACTAGGCCTAACCACACAAGTGAGGTACCATTTTTCTTGGAAGACTTTGGGGAATAAGGGGTGAGTGGAATTGTGTGGATCCATGCAGATTCCAGAACTTTCCACCACAGAAATGTGAGGAAAATGTGGTTTGTTTGACACATTTTGAGGTTTGCAAGGGATTATGGGTAACAGAACCTGGTGAGAGCCAGTCAAGTCACCCCATCCTGGATTCCCCTGGGTATCTAGTTTTCAAAAATGTATAGGTTTGCTAGGTTTCCCTAGGTGCTGGCAGAGCTAGGGTTCAAAATCTACAGCTAGGCACTTTGCAAAAAAAGGGTCAGTTTTCACTGTTAAAATGTGGTGTGTCCACGTTGCGTTTCGGGCCATTTCCTGTCGCGGGCACTAGGCCAACCCACACAAGTGAGGTACCATTTTTCTAGGAAGACTTTGGGGAACGCGGGGTGTGTGGAATTTTGGGGATCCACGCAGATTCCAGAACTTTCCACCACAGAAATGTGAGGAAAATGTGGTTTTTTGACAAAGTTTTAGGTTTGCAAGGGATTCTGGGTAACAGAACATGGTGAGAGCCAGTAAAGTCACCTCATCCTAGATTCTCCTGAGTGTCTAGTTTTGAAAAATGTATAGGTTTGCTAGGTTTCCCTAGGTGCCGGCAGAGATAGGGTTCAAAATCTACAGCTAGGCACTTTGCAAAAAAAGGGTCAGTTTTCACTGTGAAAATGTGGTGTGTCCACCTTTGCGTTTTGTGACGTTTCCTGTCGCGGGCACTAGGCCTCCCCATACAAGTGAGGTACCATTGTTCTCGGAAGCCTTGGGGGAATGCGGGGTGGGTGGAGTTTTGTGGATCCACGCAGATTCCAGAACTTTCCACCACAAAAAATGTGAGGAAAATGTGTTTTTTTAAACAAATTTTTAGGTTTGTAAGGGATTATGGGTAACAGAACCTGGTGAGAGCCAGTCAAGTCACCCCATCCTGGATTCCCCTGGGTATCTAGTTTTCAAAAATGTATAGATCATACCAGGTGCCGGCAGAGGTAGGGTTCAAAATCTACAGCTAGGCACTTTGCAAAAAAAGGGTCTGTTTTCACTGTGAAAATGTGGTGTGTCCACGTTGTGTTTTGGGATGTTTCCTGTCGCAGGCACTAGGCCTACCCACACAAGTGAGGTACCATTTTTCTCTGAAGACTTTGGGGAACGCGGGGTGGGTGGAATTTTGTGGATCACCGCAGATTCCATAACTTTCCACCACAGAAATGTGAGGAAAATGTGGTTTTTTTTAGGTTTGCAAGGGATTCTGGGTAACAGAACCTGGTGAGAGCCAGTCAAGTCACCCCATTCTGGATTTCCCTGGGTGTATAGTTTTCAAAAATGTATAGGTTTGCTAGGTTTCCCTAGGTGCCGGCAGAGCTAGGGTTCAAACTCTACAGCTAGGCACTTTGCAAAAAAAGGGTCAGTTTGCACAGTGAAAATGTGGTTTGTCCACGTTGCGTTTTGGGCCATTGCCTGTCGCGGGAACTAGGCCTACCCACACAAGTGAGTTACCACTTTTCTCAGAAAACTTTGGGGAACGTGGGGTGGGTGGAATTTTGTGGTTCCACGCAGATTCCAGAACTTTCCACCACAGCAATGTGAGGAAAATGTGTTTTTTTACACATTTTGAGGTTTGCAAGGGGTTCTGGGTAACAGAACCTGGTGAGAGCCAGTCAAGTCACCCCATCCTGGATTCCCCTGGGTGTCTAGTTTTCAAAAATATATAAGTTTGCTAGGTTTCCCTAGGTGCCGGTAGAGCTAGGGTTCAAAATCTACAGCTTGGCACTTTGCAAAAAAAGGGTCCGTTTTCACTGTGAAAATGTGGTGTGTCCACGTTGCATTTTGGGCCGTTTCCTGTCGCGGGCACTAGGCCGACCCACACAAGTGAGGTACCATTTTTCTCTGAAGACTTTGGGGATCGCGGGGTGGGTGGAATTTTTGGATCCACGCAGATTCTAGAACTTTCCACCACAGAAATGTGAGGAAAATGTGTTTTTTTACACATTTTGAGGTTTGCAAGGGATTCTGGGTAACAGAACCTGGTGAGAGCCAGTCAAGTCACCCCATCCTGGATTCCCCTGGGTGACTAGTTTTCAAAAATATATAGGTTTGATAGGTTTCCCTAGGTGCCGGCAGAGCTAGGGTTCAAACTCTACAGCTAGGCACTTTGCAAAAAAAGGGTCTGTTTTCACTGTTAAAATGTGGTGTGTCCACGTTGCGTTTCGGGCCACTTCCTGTCGCGGGCACTAGGCCTACCCACACAAGTGAGGTACCATTTTTCTAGGAAGACTTTGGGGAACGCGGGGTGTGTGGAATTTTGGGGATCCACGCAGATTCCAGAACTTTCCACCACAGAAATGTGAGGAAAATGTGATTTTTTTGACAAAGTTTTAGGTTTGCAAGGGATTCTGGGTAACAGAACATGGTGAGAGCCAGTAAAGTCACCTCATCCTAGATTCCCCTGAGTGTCTAGTTTTGAAAAATGTATAGGTTTGCTAGGTTTCCCTAGGTGCCGGCAGAGATAGGGTTCAAAATCTACAGCTAGGCACTTTGCAAAAAAGGGTCAGTTTTCACTGTGAAAATGTGGTGTGTCCACCTTTGCGTTTTGGGACGTTTCCTGTCGCGGGCACTAGGCCTCCCCATACAAGTGAGGTACCATTGTTCTCGGAAGACTTTGGGGAACGTGGGGTGGGTGGAGTTTTGTGGATCACCGCAGATTCCAGAACTTTCCACCACAGAAATGTGAGGAAAATGTGGGTTTTTTTAGGTTTGCAAGGGATTCTGGGTAACAGAACCCGGTGAGAGCCAGTCAAGTCACCCCATCCTGGATTTCCCTGGGTGTCTAGTATTCAAAAATGTATAGGTTTGCTAGGTTTCCCTAGGTGCCGGCAGAGCTAGGGTTCAAAATCTACAGCTAGGCACTTTACAAAAAAAGGGTCCGTTTTAACAGTGAAAATGTGGTGTGTCTACGTTGCGTTTTGGGTCGTTGCCTGTCGCGGGAACTAGGCCTACCCACACAAGTGAGGTACCACTTTTCTCGGAAGACTTTGGGGAACGCGGGGTGGGTGGAATTTTGTGGATCCACGCAGATTCCAGAACTTTCCACCACAGAAATGTGAGGAAAATTTGTTTTTTTTTTACACATTTTGAGGTTTGCAAGGGGTTCTGGGTAACAGAACCTGGTGAGAGCCAGTCAAGTCACCCCATCCTGTATTCCCCTGGGTGTCTAGTTTTCAAAAATATATAGGTTTGATAGGTTTCCCTAGGTTCCGGCAGAGCTAGGGTTCAAACTCTACAGCTAGGCACTTTGCAAAAAAAGGGTCCGTTTTCACTGTGAAAATTTGGTGTGTCCACGTTGCGTTTTGGGCCGTTTCCTGTCGCGGGCACTAGGCCTACCCACACAAGTGAGGTACCATTGTTCTCGGAAGACTTTGGGGAACGCGGGGTGGGTGGAGTTTTGTGGATCCACGCAGATTCCAGAACTTTCCACCACAAAAAATGTGAGGAAAATGTGTTTTTTTAAACAAATTTTTAGGTTTGTAAGGGATTCTGGGTAACAGAACCTGGTGAAAGCCAGTCAAGTCACCGCATCCTGGATTCCCCTGGGTGTCTAGTTTTCAAAAATGTTTAGGTCATACCAGGTGCCGGGAGAGGTAGGGTTCAAAATCTACAGCTAGGCACTTTGCAAAAAAAGGGTCTATTTTCACTGTGAAAATGTGGTGTGTCCACGTTGTGTTTTGGGACGTTTCCTGTCGCGGGCACTAGGCCTACCCACACAAGTGAGGTCCCATTTTTCTCGGAAGACTTTGGGAACGCGGGGTGGGTGGAATTTTGTGGATCACCGCAGATTCCATAACTTTCCACCACAGAAATGTGAGGAAAATGTTTTTTTTTTTAGGTTTGCAAGGGATTCTGGGTAACAGAACCTGGTGAGAGCCAGTCAAGTCACCCCATTCTGGATTTCCCTGGGTGTATAGTTTTCAAAAATATATAGGTTTGCTAGGTTTCCCTAGGTGCCGGCAGAGCTAAGGTTCAAACTCTACAGCTAGGCACTTTGCAAAAAAAGGGTCAGTTTGCACAGTGAAAATGTGGTTTGTCCACGTTGCGTTTTGGGCCATTGCCTGTCGCGGGAACTAGGCCTACCCACACAAGTGAGTTACCACTTTTCTCGTAAAACTTTGGGGAACGCGGGGTGGGTGGAATTTTGTGGATCCACGCAGATTCCAGAATTTTCCACCACAAAAAATGTGAGGAAAATGTGTTTTTTAAAACAAATTTTTAGGTTTGTAAGGGATTCTGGGTAACAGAACCTGGTGCGAGCCAGTCAAGTCACCGCATCCTGGATTCCCCTGGGTGTCTAGTTTTCAAAAATGTATAGGTCATACCAGGTGCCGGCAGAGGTAGGGTTCAAAATCTACAGCTAGGCACTTTGCAAAAAAGGGTCTGTTTTCACTGTGAAAATGTGGTGTGTCCACGTTGTGTTTTGGGACGTTTCCTGTCGCGGGCACTAGGCCTACCCACACAAGTGAGGTACCATTTTTCTCGTAAGACTTTGGGGAACGCGGGGTGGGTGGAATTTTGTGGATCACCACAGATTCCAGAACTTTCCACCACAGAAATGTGAGGAAAATGTGTTTTTTTTTAGGTTTGCAAGGGATTCTGGGTAACAGAACCTGGTAAGAGCCAGTCAAGTCACCCCATTCTGGATTTCCCTGGGTGTATAGTTTTCAAAAATGTATAGGTTTGCTAGGTTTCCCTAGGTGCCGGCAGAGCTAAGGTTCAAACTCTACAGCTAGGCACTTTGCAAAAAAAGGGTCAGGTTGCACAGTGAAAATGTGGTTTGTCCACGTTGCGTTTTGTGCCATTGCCTGTCGCGGGAACTAGGCCTACCCACACAAGTGAGGTACCACTTTTCTCGGAAGACTTTGGGAAATGCGGGGTGGGTGGAATATTGTGGATCCATGCAGATTCCAGAACTTTCCACCACAGAAATGTGAGGAAAATGTGTTTTTTGACACATTTTGAGGTTTGCATGGGGTTCTGGGTAACAGAACCTGGTGAGAGCCAGTCAAGTCACCCCATCCTGGATTCCCCTGGGTGTGTAGTTTTCAAAAATATATAGGTTTGCTAGGTTTCCCTAGGTGTCGGCAGAGTTAGGGTTCAAAATCTACAGCTAGGCACTTTGCAAAAAAAGGGTCAGTTTTCACTGTGAAAATATGGTGTGTCCACATTGCGTTTTGGGCTGTTTTCTGTCGCGGGCACTAGGCCTACCTACACAAGTGAGGTACCATTTTTTTTGGAAGACTTTGGGAAACGGAGGGTGTGTGGAATTTTGTGGATCCATGCAGATTCCAGAATTTTCCACCACAGAAATGTGAGGAAAATGTGTTTTTCTTTTACAAAGTTTTAGGTTTGCAAGGGATTCTGGGTAACAGAACATGGTGAGAGTCAGTCAAGTCACCTCATCCTAGATTCCCCTGCGTGTCTAGTTTTGAAAAATGTATAGGTTTCCCTAGGTGCCGGCAGAGATAGGGTTCAAAATCTACAGCTGGGCACTTTGCAAAAAAAGGGTCAGTTTTCACTGTGAAAATGTGGTGTGTCCACCTTTGCGTTTTGGGACGTTTCCTGTAGCGGGCACTAGGCCTCCCCACACAGGTGAGGTACCATTGTTCTCGGAAGACTTTGGGGAACGCGGGGTGGGTGGAATTTTGTGGATCACCGCAGATTCCATAACTTTCCACCACAGAAATGTGAGGAAAATGTGTTTTTATTCAGGTTTGCAAGGGATTCTGGGTAACAGAACCCGGTGAGAGCCAGTCAAGTCACCCCATCCTGGATCTCCCTGGGTGTCTAGTTTTCAAAAATGTATAGGTTTGCTAGGTTTCCCTAGGTGCCGGCAGAGCTAGGGTTCAAAATCTACAGCTAGGCACTTTCCAAAAAAAGGGTCCGTTTTCACTGTGAAAATGTGGTGTG
The DNA here is from genome assembly GCA_963921515.1 of Calotriton arnoldi. Lineage (NCBI taxonomy): Eukaryota > Metazoa > Chordata > Amphibia > Caudata > Salamandridae > Calotriton > Calotriton arnoldi. The sequence goes on along the minus strand of CAWUFW010012649.1, from coordinate 304,807 downwards.
TCCACATTGCGTTTTGGGCCGTTTCCTGTCGCGGGCACTAGGCCTAACCACACAAGTGAGGTACCATTTTTCTTGGAAGACTTTGGAGAATAAGGGGTGAGTGGAATTGTGTGGATCCATGCAGATTCCAGAACTTTCCACCACAGAAATGTGAGGAAAATGTGGTTTGTTTGACACATTTTGAGGTTTGCAAGGGATTATGGGTAACAGAACCTGGTGAGAGCCAGTCAAGTCACCCCATCCTGGATTCCCCTGGGTATCTAGTTTTCAAAAATGTATAGGTTTGCTAGGTTTCCCTAGGTGCTGGCAGAGCTAGGGTTCAAAATCTACGGCTAGGCACTTAGCAAAAAAAGGGTCAGTTTTCACTGTTAAAATGTGGTGTGTCCACGTTGCGTTTCGGGCCATTTCCTGTCGCGGGCACTAGGCCAACCCACACAAGTGAGGTACCATTTTTCTAGGAAGACTTTGGGGAACGCGGGGTGTGTGGAATTTTGGGGATCCACGCAGATTCCAGAACTTTCCACCACAGAAATGTGAGGAAAATGTGGTTTTTTTGACAAAGTTTTAGGTTTGCAAGGGATTCTGGGTAACAGAACATGGTGAGAGCCAGTAAAGTCACCTCATCCTAGATTCCCCTGAGTGTCTAGTTTTGAAAAATGTATAGGTTTGCTAGGTTTCCCTAGGTGCCGGCAGAGATAGGGTTCAAAATCTACAGCTAGGCACTTTGCAAAAAAAGGTTCAGTTTTCACTGTGAAAATGTGGTGTGTCCACCTTTGCGTTTTGTGACGTTTCCTGTCGCGGGCACTAGGCCTCCCCATACAAGTGAGGTACCATTGTTCTCGGAAGCCTTGGGGGAACGCGGGGTGGGTGGAGTTTTGTGGATCCACGCAGATTCCAGAACTTTCCACCACAAAAATGTGAGGAAAATGTGTTTTTTAAACAAATTTTTAGGTTTGTAAGGGATTATGGGTAACAGAACCTGGTGAGAGCCAGTCAAGTCACCCCATCCTGGATTCCCCTGGGTATCTAGTTTTCAAAAATGTATAGATCATACCAGGTGCCGGCAGAGGTAGGGTTCAAAATCTACAGCTAGGCACTTTGCAAAAAAAGGGTCTGTTTTCACTGTGAAAATGTGGTGTGTCCACGTTGTGTTTTGGGATGTTTCCTGTCGCAGGCACTAGGCCTACCCACACAAGTGAGGTACCATTTTTCTCGGAAGACTTTGGGGAACGCGTGGTGGGTGGAATTTTGTGGATCACCGCAGATTCCATAACTTTCCACCACAGAAATGTGAGGAAAATGTGTTTTTTTTTATGTTTGCAAGGGATTCTGGGTAACAGAACCTGGTGAGAGCCAGTCAAGTCACCCCATTCTGGATTTCCCTGGGTGTATAGTTTTCAAAAATGTATAGGTTTGCTAGGTTTCCCTAGGTGCCGGCAGAGCTAGGGTTCAAACTCTACAGCTAGGCACTTTGCAAAAAAAGGGTCAGTTTGCACAGTGAAAATGTGGTTTGTCCACGTTGCGTTTTGGGCCATTGCCTGTCGCGGGAACTAGGCCTACCCACACAAGTGAGTTACCACTTTTCTCAGAAAACTTTGGGGAACGTGGGGTGGGTGGAATTTTGTGGTTCCACGCAGATTCCAGAACTTTCCACCACAGCAATGTGAGGAAAATGTGTTTTTTTACACATTTTGAGGTTTGCAAGGGGTTCTGGGTAACAGAACCTGGTGAGAGCCAGTCAAGTCACCCCATCCTGGATTCCCCTGGGTGTCTAGTTTTCAAAAATATATAAGTTTGCTAGGTTTCCCTAGGTGCCGGTAGAGCTAGGGTTCAAAATCTACAGCTTGGCACTTTGCAAAAAAAGGGTCCGTTTTCACTGTGAAAATGTGGTGTGTCCACGTTGCATTTTGGGCCGTTTCCTGTCGCGGGCACTAGGCCGACCCACACAAGTGAGGTACCATTTTTCTCTGAAGACTTTGGGGATCGCGGGGTGGGTGGAATTTTTGGATCCACGCAGATTCTAGAACTTTCCACCACAGAAATGTGAGGAAAATGTGTTTTTTTTGACACATTTTGAGGTTTGCAAGGGATTCTGGGTAACAGAACCTGGTGAGAGCCAGTCAAGTCACCCCATCCTGGATTCCCCTGGGTGACTAGTTTTCAAAAATATATAGGTTTGATAGGTTTCCCTAGGTGCCGGCAGAGCTAGGGTTCAAACTCTACAGCTATGCACTTTGCAAAAAAAGGGTCCGTTTTCACTGTGAAAATGTGGTGTGTCCACGTTGCGTTTTGGGCCGTTTCCTGTCGCGGGCACTAGGCCTACCCACACAAGTGAGGTACCATTTTTCTCGGAAGACGTTGGGGAACGCGGGGTGTGTGCAATTTTGGGGATCCACCCAGATTCCAGAACTTTCCACCACAGAAATGTGAGGAAAATGTGGTTTTTTTGACAAAGTTTTAGGTTTGCAAGGGATTCTGGGTAACAGAACATGGTGAGAGCCAGTAAAGTCACCTCATCCTAGATTCCCCTGAGTGTCTAGTTTTGAAAAATGTATAGGTTTGCTAGGTTTCCCTAGGTGCCGGCAGAGATAGGGTTCAAAATCTACAGCTAGGCACTTTGCAAAAAAAGGGTCAGTTTTCACTGTGAAAATGTGGTGTGTCCACCTTTGCGTTTTGTGACGTTTCCTGTCGCGGGCACTAGGCCTCCCCATACAAGTGAGGTAACATTGTTCTCGGAAGCCTTGGGGGAACGCGGGGTGGGTGGAGTTTTGTGGATCCACGCAGATTCCAGAACTTTCCACCACAAAAAATGTGAGGAAAATGTGTTTTTTTAAACAAATTTTTAGGTTTGTAAGGGATTATGGGTAACAGAACCTGGTGAGAGCCAGTCAAGTCACCCCATCCTGGATTCCCCTGGGTATCTAGTTTTCAAAAATGTATAGATCATACCAGGTGCCGGCAGAGGTAGGGTTCAAAATCTACAGCTAGGCACTTTGCAAAAAAACGGTCTGTTTTCACTGTGAAAATGTGGTGTGTCCACGTTGTGTTTTGGGATGTTTCCTGTCGCAGGCACTAGGCCTACCCACACAAGTGAGGTACCATTTTTCTCGGAAGACTTTGGGGAACGCGGGGTGGGTGGAATTTTGTGGATCACCGCAGATTCCATAACTTTCCACCACAGAAATGTGAGGAAAATTTGTTTTTTTTTTGGTTTGCAAGGGATTCTGGGTAACAGAACCTGGTGAGAGCCAGTCAAGTCACCCCATTCTGGATTTCCCTGGGTGTATAGTTTTCAAAAATGTATAGGTTTGCTAGGTTTCCCTAGGTGCCGGCAGAGCTAGGGTTCAAACTCTACAGCTAGGCACTTTGCAAAAAAAGGGTCAGTTTGCACAGTGAAAATGTGGTTTGTCCACGTTGCGTTTTGGGCCATTGCCTGTCGCGGGAACTAGGCCTACCCACACAAGTGAGTTACCACTTTTCTCAGAAAACTTTGGGGAACGTGGGGTGGGTGGAATTTTGTGGTTCCACGCAGATTCCAGAACTTTCCACCACAGCAATGTGAGGAAAATGTGTTTTTTTACACATTTTGAGGTTTGCAAGGGGTTCTGGGTAACAGAACCTGGTGAGAGCCAGTCAAGTCACCCCATCCTGGATTCCCCTGGGTGTCTAGTTTTCAAAAATATATAAGTTTGCTAGGTTTCCCTAGGTGCCGGTAGAGCTAGGGTTCAAAATCTACAGCTTGGCACTTTGCAAAAAAAGGGTCCGTTTTCACTGTGAAAATGTGGTGTGTCCACGTTGCATTTTGGCCCGTTTCCTGTCGCGGGCACTAGGCCGACCCACACAAGTGAGGTACCATTTTTCTCTGAAGACTTTGGGGATCGCGGGGTGGGTGGAATTTTTTGGATCCACGCAGATTCTAGAACTTTCCACCACAGAAATGTGAGGAAAATGTGGTTTTTTTGGCACATTTTGAGGTTTGCAAGGGATTGTGGGTAACAGAACCTGGTGAGAGCCAGGCAAGGCACCCCATCCTGGATTCCCCTGGGTGTCTAGTTTTCAAAAACGTATAGGTTTGCTAGGTTTCCCTAGGTGCCGGCAGAGGTAGGGTTCAAAAGCTACAGCTAGGCACTTTGCAAAAAAAGGGTCCATTTTCACTGTGAAAATGTGGTGTGTCCACGTTGCGTTTTGGGCCGTTGCCTGTCGCGGGAACTAGGCCTACCCACACAAGTGAGGTACCACTTTTCTCGGAAGACTTTGGGAAATGCGGGGTGGGTGTAATATTGTGGATCCATGCAGATTCCAGAACTTTCCACCACAGAAATGTGAGGAAAATGTGGTTTGTTTGACACATTTTGAGGTTTGCAAGGGATTATGGGTAACAGAACCTGGTGAGAGCCAGTCAAGTCACCCCATCCTGGATTCCCCTGGGTATCTAGTTTTCAAAAATGTATAGGTTTGCTAGGTTTCCCTAGGTGCTGGCAGAGCTAGGGTTCAAAATCTACGGCTAGGCACTTTGCAAAAAAAGGGTCAGTTTTCACTGTTAAAATGTGGTGTGTCCACGTTGCGTTTCGGGCCATTTCCTGTCGCGGGCACTAGGCCTACCCACACAAGTGAGGCACCATTTTTCTAGGAAGACTTTGGGGAACGCGGGGTGTGAGGAATTTTGGGGATCCACGCAGATTCCAGAACTTTCCACCACAGAAATGTGAGGAAAATGTGGTTTTTCTTTACACATTTTGAGGTTTGCAAGGGGTTCTGGGTAACAGAACCTGGTGAGAGCCAGTCAAGTCACCCCATCCTGTATTCCCCTGGGTGTCTAGTTTTCAAAAATATATAGGTTTGATAGGTTTCCCTAGGTGCCGGCAGAGCTAGGGTTCAAACTCTACAGCTAGGCACTTTGCAAAAAAAGGGTCCGTTTTCACTGTGAAAATGTGGTGTGTCCACGTTGCGTTTTGGGCAGTTTCCTGTCGCGGGCACTAGGCCTACCCACACAAGTGAGGTACCATTTTTCTCGGAAGACTTTGGGGAACGCGGGGTGGGTGGAGTTTTGTGGATCCACGCAGATTCCAGAACTTTCCACCACAAAAAATGTGAGGAAAATGTGTTTTTTTAAACAAATTTTTAGGTTTGTAAGGGATTCTGGGTAACAGAACCTGGTGAGAGCCAGTCAAGTCACTGCATCCTGTATTCCCCTGGGTGTCTAGTTTTCAAAAATGTATAGGTCATACCAGGTGCCGGCAGAGGTAGGGTTCAAAATCTACAGCTAGGCACTTTGCAAAAAAAGGGTCAGTTTTCACTGTGAAAATGTGGTGTGTCCACCTTTGCGTTTTGTGATGTTTCCTGTCGCGGGCACTAGGCCTCCCCATACAAGTGAGGTACCATTGTTCTCGGAAGACTTTGGGGAACGCGGGGTGGGTGGAGTTTTGTGGATCACCGCAGATTCCAGAACTTTCCACCACAGAAATGTGAGGAAAATGTGTTTTTTTTTTAGGTTTGCAAGGGATTCTGGGTAACAGAACCCGGTGAGAGCCAGTCAAGTCACCCCATCCTGGATTTCCCTGGGTGTCTAGTATTCAAAAATGTATAGGTTTGCTAGGTTTCCCTAGGTGCCGGCAGAGCTAGGGTTCAAAATCTACAGCTTGGCACTTTGCAAAAAAAGGGTCCGTTTTCACTGTGAAAATGTGGTGTGTCCACGTTGCATTTTGGGCCGTATCCTGTCGCGGGCACTAGGCCGACCCACACAAGTGAGGTACCATTTTTCTCTGAAAACTTTGGGGATCGCGGGGTGGGTGGAATTTTGTGGATCCATGCAGATTCTAGAACTTTCCACCACAGAAATGTGAGGAAAATGTGTTTTTTTTTTACACATTTTGAGGTTTGCAAGGGATTCTGGGTAAGAGAACCTGGTGAGAGCCAGTCAAGGCACCCCATCCTGGATTCCCCTGGGTGTCTAGTTTTCAAAAACGTATAGGTTTGCTAGGTTTCCCTAGGTGCCGGCAGAGGTAGGGTTCAAAAGCTACAGCTAGGCACTTTGCAAAAAAAGGGTCCATTTTCACTGTGAGAATGTGGTGTGTCCACGTTGCGTTTTGGGCCGTTGCCTGTCGCGGGAACTAGGCCTACCCACACAAGTGAGGTACCACTTTTCTCGGAAGACTTTGGGAAATGCGGGGTGGGTGGAATATTGTGGATCCATGCAGATTCCAGAACTTTCCACCACAGAAATGTGAGGAAAATGTGTTTTTTTTGACACATTTTGAGGTTTGCAAGGGATTCTGGGTAACAGAACCTAGTGAGAGCCAGTCAAGTCACCCCATCCTGGATTCCCCTGGGTGTGTAGTTTTCAAAAATATATAGGTTTGCTAGGTTTCCCTAGGTGTCGGCAGAGTTAGGGTTCAAAATCTACAGCTAGGCACTTTGCAAAAAAAGGGTCAGTTTTCACTGTGAAAATGTGGTGTGTCCACGTTGCGTTTTGGGCTGTTTTTTGTCACGGGCACTAGGCCTACCTACACAAGTGAGGTACCATTTTTTTTGGAAGACTTTGGGAAACTGAGGGAGTGTGGAATTTTGTGGATCCATGCAGATTCCAGAACTTTCCACCACAGAAATGTGACGAAAATGTGTTTTTCTTTTACAAAGTTTTAGGTTTGCAAGGGATTCTGGGTAACAGAACATGGTGAGAGCCAGTCAAGTCACCTCATCCTAGATTCCCCTGGGTGTCTAGTTTTGAAAAATGTATAGGTTTGCTAGGTTTCCCTAGGTGCCGGCAGAGATAGGGTTCAAAATCTACAGCTAGGCACTTTGCAAAAAAAGGGTCAGTTTTCACTGTGAAAATGTGGTGTGTCCACCTTTGCGTTTTGGGACGTTTCCTGTAGCGGGCACTAGGCCTCCCCACACAGGTGAGGTACCATTGTTCTCGGAAGACTTTGGGGAACGCGGGGTGGGTGGAATTTTGTGGATCACCGCAGATTCCATAACTTTCCACCACAGAAATGTGAGGAAAATGTGTTTTTATTTAGGTTTGCAAGGGATTCTGGGTAACAGAACCCGGTGAGAGCCAGTCAAGTCACCCCATCCTGGATTCCCCTGGGTGTCTAGTTTTAAAAAATATATAAGTTTGCTAGGTTTTCCTAGGTGCCGGTAGAGCTAGGGTTCAAAATCTACAGCTTGGCACTTTGCAAAAAAGGGTCCGTTTTCACTGTGAAAATGTGGTGTGTCCACGTTGCATTTTGGCCCGTTTCCTGTCGCGGGCACTAGGCCGACCCACACAAGTGAGGTACCATTTTTCTCTGAAGACTTTGGGGATCGCGGGGTGGGTGGAATTTTTTGGATCCACGCAGATTCTAGAACTTTCCACCACAGAAATGTGAGGAAAATGTGTTTTTTTTGACACATTTTGAGGTTTGCAAGGGATTCTGGGTAACAGAACCTGGTGAGAGCCAGTCAAGGCACCCCATCCTGGATTCCCCTGGGTGTCTAGTTTTCAAAAACGTATAGGTTTGCTAGGTTTCCCTAGGTGCCGGCAGAGGTAGGGTTCAAAAGCTACAGCTAGGCACTTTGCAAAAAAAGGGTCCATTTTCACTGTGAAAATGTGGTGTGTCCACGTTGCGTTTTGGGCCGTTGCCTGTCGCGGGAACTAGGCCTACCCACACAAGTGAGGTACCACTTTTCTCGGAAGACTTTGGGAAATGCGGGGTGGGTGTAATATTGTGGATCCATGCAGATTCCAGAACTTTCCACCACAGAAATGTGATGAAAATGTGTTTTTTTTGACACATTTTGAGGTTTGCAAGGGATTCTGGGTAACAGAACCTGGTGAGAGCCAGTCAAGTCACCCCATCCTGGATTCCCCTGGGTGTGTAGTTTTCAAAAATCTATAGGTTTGCTAGGTTTCCCTAGGTGCTGGCACAGTTAGGGTTCAAACTCTACATCTAGGCACTTTGCAAAAAAAGGGTCCGTTTTCACTGTGAAAATGTGGTGTGTCCATGTTGCGTTTTGGGCCATTTCCTGTCACGGGCACTAGGCCTACCCACACAAGTAAGGTACCATTTTTCTCTGAAGACTTTGGGGAACGCGGGGTGGGTGGAATTTTGTGGATCCACGCAGATTCCAGAACTTTCCACCACAGAAATGTGAGGAAAATGTGTTTTTTTTTTACACATTTTGAGGTTTGCAAGGGGTTTTGGGTAACAGAACCTGGTGAGAGCCAGTCAAGTCACCCCATCCTGGATTCCCCTGGGTGTCTAGTTTTCAAAAATATATAAGTTTGCTAGGTTTCCCTAGGTGCCGGTAGAGCTAGGGTTCAAAACCTACAGCTAGGCACTTTCCAAAAAAGGGTCAGTTTTCACTGTGAAAATGTGGTGTGTCCACATTGCGTTTTGGGCCGTTTCCTGTCGCGGGCACTAGGCCTACCCACACAACTGAGGTACCATTTTTCTCGGAATACTTTGGGGAATAAGGGGTGGGTGTAATTGTGTGGATCCATGCAGATTCCAGAACTTTCCACCACAGAAATGTGAGGAAAATGTGGTTTGTTTGACACATTTTGAGGTTTGCAAGGGATTATGGGTAACAGAACCTGGTGAGAGCCAGTCAAGTCACCCCATCCTGGATTCCCCTGGGTATCTAGTTTTCAAAAATGTATAGGTTTGCTAGGTTTCCCTAGGTGCTGGCAGAGCTAGGGTTCAAAATCTACGGCTAGGCACTTTGCAAAAAAAGGGTCAGTTTTCACTGTTAAAATGTGGTGTGTCCACGTTGCGTTTCGGGCCATTTCCTGTCGCGGGCACTAGGCCTACCCACACAAGTGAGGCACCATTTTTCTAGGAAGACTTTGGGGAACGCGGGGTGTGAGGAATTTTGGGGATCACGCAGATTCCAGAACTTTCCACCACAGAAATGTGAGGAAAATGTGGTTTTTCTTTACACATTTTGAGGTTTGCAAGGGGTTCTGGGTAACAGAACCTGGTGAGAGCCAGTCAAGTCACCCCATCCTGTATTCCCCTGGGTGTCTAGTTTTCAAAAATATATAGGTTTGATAGGTTTCCCTAGGTGCCGGCAGAGCTAGGGTTCAAACTCTACAGCTAGGCACTTTGCAAAAAAAGGGTCCGTTTTCACTGTGAAAATGTGGTGTGTCCACGTTGCGTTTTGGGCAGTTTCCTGTCGCGGGCACTAGGCCTACCCACACAAGTGAGGTACCATTTTTCTCGGAAGACTTTGGGGAACGCGGGGTGGGTGGAGTTTTGTGGATCCACGCAGATTCCAGAACTTTCCACCACAAAAATGTGAGGAAAATGTGTTTTTTTAAACAAATTTTTAGGTTTCTAAGGGATTCTGGGTAACAGAACCTGGTGAGAGCCAGTCAAGTCACTGCATCCTGTATTCCCCTGGGTGTCTAGTTTTCAAAAATGTATAGGTCATACCAGGTGCCGGCAGAGGTAGGGTTCAAAATCTACAGCTAGGCACTTTGCAAAAAAAGGGTCAGTTTTCACTGTGAAAATGTGGTGTGTCCACCTTTGCGTTTTGTGATGTTTCCTGTCGCGGGCACTAGGCCTCCCCATACAAGTGAGGTACCATTGTTCTCGGAAGACTTTGGGGAACGCGGGGTGGGTGGAGTTTTGTGGATCACCGCAGATTCCAGAACTTTCCACCACAGAAATGTGAGGAAAATGTTTTTTTTTTTTAGGTTTGCAAGGGATTCTGGGTAACAGAACCCGGTGAGAGCCAGTCAAGTCACCCCATCCTGAATTTCCCTGGGTGTCTAGTATTCAAAAATGTATAGGTTTGCTAGGTTTCCCTAGGTGCCGGCAGAGCTAGGGTTCAAAATCTACAGCTTGGCACTTTGCAAAAAAAGGGTCCGTTTTCACTGTGAAAATGTGGTGTGTCCAGGTTGCATTTTGGGCCGTATCCTGTCGCGGGCACTAGGCCGACCCACACAAGTGAGGTACCATTTTTCTCTGAAAACTTTGGGGATCGCGGGGTGGGTGGAATTTTGTGGATCCATGCAGATTCTAGAACTTTCCACCACAGAAATGTGAGGAAAATGTGTTTTTTTTTCTCACATTTTGAGGTTTGCAAGGGATTCTGGGTAAGAGAACCTGGTGAGAGCCAGTCAAGGCACCCCATCCTGGATTCCCCTGGGTGTCTAGTTTTCAAAAACGTATAGGTTTGCTAGGTTTCCCTAGGTGCCGGCAGAGGTAGGGTTCAAAAGCTACAGCTAGGCACTTTGCAAAAAAAGGGTCCATTTTCACTGTGAAAATGTGGTGTGTCCACGTTGCGTTTTGGGCCGTTGCCTGTCGCGGGAACTAGGCCTACCCACACAAGTGAGGTACCACTTTTCTCGGAAGACTTTGGGAAATGCGGGGTGGGTGGAATATTGTGGATCCATGCAGATTCCAGAACTTTCCACCACAGAAATGTGAGGAAAATGTGGTTTTTTGGACACATTTTGAGGTTTGCAAGGGATTCTGGGTAACAGAACCTGGTGAGAGCCAGTCAAGTCACCCCATCCTGGATTCCCCTGGGTGTCTAGTTTTCAAAAATATATAGGTTTGCTAGGTTTCCCTAGGTGTCGGCAGAGTTAGGGTTCAAAATCTACAGCTAGGCACTTTGCAAAAAAAGGGTCAGTTTTCACTGTGAAAATGTGGTGTGTCCACGTTGCGTTTTGGGCTGTTTTCTGTCACGGGCACTAGGCCTACCTACACAAGTGAGGTACCATTTTTTTTGGAAGACTTTGGGAAACTGAGGGTGTGTGGAATTTTGTGGATCCATGCAGATTCCAGAACTTTCCACCACAGAAATGTGACGAAAATGAGTTTTTCTTTTACAAAGTTTTAGGTTTGCAAGGGATTCTGGGTAACAGAACATGGTGAGAGCCAGTCAAGTCACCTCATCCTAGATTCCCCTGGGTGTCTAGTTTTGAAAAATGTATAGGTTTGCTAGGTTTCCCTAGGTGCCGGCAGAGATAGGGTTCAAAATCTACAGCTAGGCACTTTGCAAAAAAAGGGTCAGTTTTCACTGTGAAAATGTGGTGTGTCCACCTTTGCGTTTTGGGACGTTTCCTGTAGCGGGCACTAGGCCTCCCCACACAGGTGAGGTACCATTGTTCTCGGAAGACTTTGGGGAACGCGGGGTGGGTGGAATTTTGTGGATCACCGCAGATTCCATAACTTTCCACCACAGAAATGTGAGGAAAATGTGTTTTTATTTAGGTTTGCAAGGGATTCTGGGTAACAGAACCCGGTGAGAGCCAGTCAAGTCACCCCATCCTGGATTTCCCTGGGTGTCTAGTTTTCAAAAATGTATAGGTTTGCTAGGTTTCCCTAGGTGCCGGCAGAGCTAGGGTTCAAAATCTACAGCTAGGCACTTTCCAAAAAAAGGGTCCGTTTTCACTGTGAAAATGTGGTGTGTCCACGTTGCATTTTGGGCCGTTTCCTGTCACGGGCACTAGGCCGACCCACACAAGTGAGGTACCATTTTTCTTGGAAGACTTTGGGGAATAAGGGGTGAGTGGAATTGTGTGGATCCATGCAGATTCCAGAACTTTCCACCACAGAAATGTGAGGAAAATGTGGTTTGTTTGACACATTTTGAGGTTTGCAAGGGATTATGGGTAACAGAACCTGGTGAGAGCCAGTCAAGTCACCCCATCCTGGATTCCCCTGGGTATCTAGTTTTCAAAAATGTATAGGTTTGCTAGGTTTCCCTAGGTGCTGGCAGAGCTAGGGTTCAAAATCTACGGCTAGGCACTTTGCAAAAAAAGGGTCAGTTTTCACTGTTAAAATGTGGTGTGTCCACGTTGCGTTTCGGGCCATTTCCTGTCGCGGGCACTAGGCCTACCCACACAAGTGAGGTACCATTTTTCTAGGAAGACTTTGGGGAACGCGGGGTGTGTGGAATTTTGGGGATCCACGCAGATTCCAGAACTTTCCACCACAGAAATGTGAGGAAAATGTGGTTTTTTTGACAAAGTTTTAGGTTTGCAAGGGATTCTGGGTAACAGAACATGGTGAGAGCCAGTAAAGTCACCTCATCCTAGATTCCCCTGAGTGTCTAGTTTTGAAAAATGTATAGGTTTGCTAGGTTTCCCTAGGTGCCGGCAGAGATAGGGTTCAAAATCTATAGCTAGGCACTTTGCAAAAAAAGGGTCAGTTTTCACTGTGAAAATGTGGTGTGTCCACCTTTGCGTTTTGGGACGTTTCCTGTCGCGGGCACTAGGCCTCCCCATACAAGTGAGGTACCATTGTTCTCGGAAGACTTTGGGGAACGCGGGGTGGGTGGAGTTTTGTGGATCACCGCAGATTCCAGAACTTTCCACCACAGAAATGTGAGGAAAATGTGTTTTTTTTTAGGTTTGCAAGGGATTCTGGGTAACAGAACCCGGTGAGAGCCAGTCAAGTCACCCCATCCTGGATTTCCCTGGGTGTCTAGTATTCAAAAATGTATAGGTTTGCTAGGTTTCCCTAGGTGCCGGCAGAGCTAGGGTTCAAAATCTACAGCTAGGCACTTTACAAAAAAGGGTCCGTTTTAACAGTGAAAATGTGGTGTGTCCACGTTGCGTTTTGGGTCGTTGCCTGTCGCGGGAACTAGGCCTACCCACACAAGTGAGGTACCACTTTTCTCGGAAGACTTTGGGGAACGCGGGGTGGGTGGAATTTTGTGGATCCACGCAGATTCCAGAACTTTCCACCACAGAAATGTGAGGAAAATGTGTTTTTTTTTTACACATTTTGAGGTTTGCAAGGGGTTCTGGGTAACAGAACCTGGTGAGAGCCAGTCAAGTCACCACATCCTGTATTCCCCTGGGTGTCTATTTTTCAAAAATATATAGGTTTGATAGGTTTCCCTAGGTGCCGGCAGAGCTAGGGTTCAAACTCTACAGCTAGGCACTTTGCAAAAAAAGGGTCCGTTTTCCCTGTGAAAATGTGGTGTGTCCACGTTGCGTTTTGGGCCGTTTCCTGTCGCGGGCACTAGGCCTACCCACACAAGTGAGGTACCATTTTTCTCGGAAGACTTTGGGGAACGCGGGGTGGGTGGAGTTTTGTGGATCCACGCAGATTCCAGAACTTTCCACCACAAAAAATGTGAGGAAAATGTGTTTTTTTAAACAAATTTTTAGGTTTGTAAGGGATTCTGGGTAACAGAACCTGGTGAGAGCCAGTCAAGTCACCGCATCCTGGATTCCCCTGGGTGTCTAGTATTCAAAAATGTATAGGTCATACCAGGTGCCGGCAGAGGTAGGGTTCAAAATCTACAGCTAGGCACTTTGCAAAAAAAGGGTCAGTTTTCACTGTGAAAATGTGGTGTGTCCACCTTTGCGTTTTGTGACGTTTCCTGTCGCGGGCACTAGGCCTCCCCATACAAGTGGGGTACCATTGTTCTCGGAAGACTTTGGGGAACACGGGGTGGGTGGAGTTTTGTGGATCACCGCAGATTCCAGAACTTTCCACCACAGAAATGTGAGGAAAATGTGTTTTTATTTAGGTTTGCAAGGGATTCTGGGTAACAGAACCCGGTGAGAGCCAGTCAAGTCACCCCATCCTGGATTTCCCTGGGTGTCTAGTTTTCAAAAATGTATAGGTTTGCTAGGTTTCCCTAGGTGCCGGCAGAGCTAGGGTTCAAAATCTACAGCTAGGCACTTTCCAAAAAAAGGGTCCGTTTTCACTGTGAAAATGTGGTGTGTCCACATTGCGTTTTGGGCCGTTTCCTGTCGCGGGCACTAGGCCTACCCACACAAGTGAGGTACCATTTTTCTTGGAAGACTTTGGGGAATAAGGGGTGAGTGGAATTGTGTGGATCCATGCAGATTCCAGAACTTTCCACCACAGAAATGTGAGGAAAATGTGGTTTGTTTGACACATTTTGAGGTTTGCAAGGGATTATGGGTAACAGAACCTGGTGAGAGCCAGTCAAGTCACCCCATCCTGGATTCCCCTGGGTATCTAGTTTTCAAAAATGTATAGGTTTGCTAGGTTTCCCTAGGTGCTGGCAGAGCTAGGGTTCAAAATCTACGGCTAGGCACTTTTCAAAAAAAGGGTCAGTTTTCACTGTTAAAATGTGGTGTGTCCACGTTGCGTTTCGGGCCATTTCCTGTCGCGGGCACTAGGCCTACCCACACAAGTGAGGTTCCATTTTTCTAGGAAGACTTTGGGGAACGCGGGGTGTGTGGAATTTTGGGGATCCACGCAGATTCCAGAACTTTCCACCACAGAAATGTGAGGAAAATGTGTTTTTTTTTACAAAGTTTTAGGTTTGCAAGGGATTCTGGGTAACAGAACATGGTGAGAGCCAGTAAAGTCACCTCATCCTAGATTCCCCTGAGTGTCTAGTTTTGAAAAATGTATAGGTTTGCTAGGTTTCCCTAGGTGCCGGCAGAGATAGGGTTCAAAATCTATAGCTAGGCACTTTGCAAAAAAAGGGTCAGTTTTCACTGTGAAAATGTGGTGTGTCCACCTTTGCGTTTTGGGACGTTTCCTGTCGCGGGCACTAGGCCTCCCCATACAAGTGAGGTACCATTGTTCTCGGAAGACTTTGGGGAACGCGGGGTGGGTGGAGTTTTGTGGATCACCGCAGATTCCAGAACTTTCCACCACAGAAATGTGAGGAAAATGTGTTTTTTTAGGTTTGCAAGGGATTCTGGGTAACAGAACCCGGTGAGAGCCAGTCAAGTCACCCCATCCTGGATTTCCCTGGGTGTCTAGTATTCAAAAATGTATAGGTTTGCTAGGTTTCCCTAGGTGCCGGCAGAGCTAGGGTTCAAAATCTACAGCTAGGCACTTTACAAAAAAAGGGTCCGTTTTAACAGTGAAAATGTGGTGTGTCCACGTTGCGTTTTGGGTCGTTGCCTGTCGCGGGAACTAGGCCTACCCACACAAGTGAGGTACCACTTTTCTCGGAAGACTTTGGGGAACGCGGGGTGGGTGGAATTTTGTGGATCCACGCAGATTCCAGAACTTTCCACCACAGAAATGTGAGGAAAATGTGTTTTTTTACACATTTTGAGGTTTGCAAGGGGTTCTGGGTAACAGAACCTGGTGAGAGCCAGTCAAGTCACCCCATCCTGTATTCCCCTGGGTGTCTAGTTTTCAAAAATATATAGGTTTGATAGGTTTCCCTAGGTGCCGGCAGAGCTAGGGTTCAAACTCTACAGCTAGGCACTTTGCAAAAAAAGGGTCCGTTTTCACTGTGAAAATGTGGTGTGTCCACGTTGCGTTTTGGGCCGTTTCCTGTCGCGGGCACTAGGCCTACCCACACAAGTGAGGTACCATTTTTCTCTGAAGACTTTGGGGAACACGGGGTGGGTGGAGTTTTGTGGATCCACGCAGATTCCAGAACTTTCCACCACAAAAAATGTGAGGAAGATTTGTTTTTTTAAACAAATTTTTAGGTTTGTAAGGGATTCTGGGTAACAGAACCTGGTGAGAGCCAGTCAAGTCACCGCATCCTGGATTCCCCTGGGTGTCTAGTATTCAAAAATGTATAGGTCATACCAGGTGCCGGCAGAGGTAGGGTTCAAAATCTACAGCTAGGCACTTTGCAAAAAAAGGGTCAGTTTTCACTGTGAAAATGTGGTGTGTCCACCTTTGCGTTTTGTGACGTTTCCTGTCGCGGGCACTAGGCCTCCCCATACAAGTGAGGTACCATTGTTCTCGGAAGACTTTGGGGAACACGGGGTGGGTGGAGTTTTGTGGATCACCGCAGATTCCAGAACTTTCCACCACAGAAATGTGAGGAAAATGTGTTTTTTTTTAGGTTTGCAAGGGATTCTGGGTAACAGAACCCTGTGAGAGCCAGTCAAGTCACCCCATCCTGGATTTCCCTGGGTGTCTAGTATTCAAAAATGTATAGGTTTGCTAGGTTTCCCTAGGTGCCGGCAGAGCTAGGGTTCAAAATCTACAGCTAAGCACTTTGCAAAAAAAGGGTCCGTTTTCACTGTGAAAATGTGGTGTGTCCACGTTGCGTTTTGGGCCGTTTCCTGTCGCGGGCACTAGGCCTACCCACACAAGTGAGGTACCATTTTTCTCGGAAGACTTTGGGGAACGCGGGGTGGGTGGAGTTTTGTGGATCCACGCAGATTCCAGAACTTTCCACCACAGAAATGTGAGGAAAATGTGTTTTGTTTTTTACACATTTTGAGGTTTGCAAGGGGTTCTGGGTAACAGAACCTGGTGAGAGCCAGTCAAGTCACCCCATCCTGGATTCCCCTGGGTGTCTAGTTTTCAAAAATATATAGGTTTGATAGGTTTCCCTAGGTGCCGGCAGAGCTAGGGTTCAAACTCTACAGCTAGGCACTTTGCAAAAAAAGGGTCCGTTTTCACTGTGAAAATGTGGTGTGTCCACGTAGCGTTTTGGGCCGTCTCCTGTCGCGGGCACTAGACCTACCCACACAAGTGAGGTACCATTGTTCTCGGAAGACTTTGGGGAACGCGGGGTGGGTGGAGTTTTGTGGATCCACGCAGATTCCAGAACTTTCCACCACAAAAAATGTGAGGAAAATGTGTTTTTTTAAACAAATTTTTAGGTTTGTAAGCGATTCTGGGTAACAGAACCTTGTGAGAGCCAGTCAAGTCACCCCATCCTGGATTCCCCTGGGTGTCTAGTTTTCAAAAATGTATAGGTCATACCAGGTGCCGGCAGAGGTAGGGTTCAAAATCTACAGCTAGGCACTTTGCAAAAAAAGGGTCTATTTTCACTGTGAAAATGTGGTGTGTCCACGTTGTGTTTTGGGATGTTTCCTGTCGCGGGCACTAGGCCTACCCACACAAGTGAGGTACCATTTTTCTCGGAAGACTTTGGGGAACGCGGGGTGGGTGGAATTTTGTGGATCACCGCAGATTCCATAACTTTCCACCACAGAAATGTGAGGAAAATGTGTTTTGTTTTAGGTTTGCAAGGGATTCTGGGTAACAGAACCTGGTGAGAGCCAGAGTCAAGTCACCCCATTCTGGATTTCCCTGGATGTATAGTTTTCAAAAATGTATAGGTTTGCTAGGTTTCCCTAGGTGCCGGCAGAGCTAAGGTTCAAACTCTACAGCTAGGCACTTTGCAAAAAAAGGGTCAGTTTGCACAGTGAAAATGTGGTTTGTCCACGTTGCGTTTTGGGCCATTGCCTGTCGCGGGAACTAGACCTACCCACACAAGTGAGTTACCACTTTTCTCTGAAAACTTTGGGGAACGCGGGGTGGGTGGAATTTTGTGGTTCCACGCAGATTCCAGAACTTTCCACCACAGCAATGTGAGGAAAATGTGTTTTTTTTTTTACACATTTTGAGGTTTGCAAGGGGTTCCGGGTAACAGAACCTGGTGAGAGCCAGAGTCAAGTCACCCCATCCTGGATTCCCCTGGGTGTCTAGCTTTCAAAAATATATAAGTTTGCTAGGTTTCCCTAGGTGCCGGTAGAGCTAGGGTTCAAAATCTACAGCTTGGCACTTTGCAAAAAAAGGGTCCGTTTTCACTGTGAAAATGTGGTGTGTCCACGTTGCATTTTGGGCCGTATCCTGTCGCGGGCACTAGGCCGACCCACACAAGTGAGGTACCATTTTTCTCTGAAAACTTTGGGGATCGCGGGGTGGGTGGAATTTTGTGGATCCATGCAGATTCTAGAACTTTCCACCACAGAAATGTGAGGAAAATGTTTTTTTTTGGACACATTTTGAGGTTTGCAAGGGATTCTGGGTAAGAGAACCTGGTGAGAGCCAGTCAAGGCACCCCATCCTGGATTCCCCTGGGTGTCTAGTTTTCAAAAACGTATAGGTTTGCTAGGTTTCCCTAGGTGCCGGCAGAGGTAGGGTTCAAAAGCTACAGCTAGGCACTTTGCAAAAAAAGGGTCCATTTTCACTGTGAAAATGTGGTGTGTCCACGTTGCGTTTTGGGCCGTTGCCTGTTGCGGGAACTAGGCCTACCCACACAAGTGAGGTACCACTTTTCTCGGAAGACTTTGGGAAATGCGGGGTGGGTGGAATATTGTGGATCCATGCAGATTCCAGAACTTTCCACCACAGAAATGTGAGGAAAATGTGTTTTTTTGGACACATTTTGAGGTTTGCAAGGGATTCTGGGTAACAGAACCTGGCGAGAGCCAGTCAAGTCACCCCATCCTGGATTCCCCTGGGTGTGTAGTTTTCAAAAATATATAGGTTTGCTAGGTTTTCCTAGGTGCCGGCAGAGGTAGGGTTCAAAAGCTACAGCTAGGCACTTTGCAAAAAAGGGTCCATTTTCACTGTGAAAATGTGGTGTGTCCACGTTGCGTTTTGGGCCGTTGCCTGTCGCGGGAACTAGGCCTACCCACACAAGTGAGGTACCACTTTTCTCGGAAGACTTTGGGAAATGCGGGGTGGGTGGAATATTGTGGATCCATGCACATTCCAGAACTTTCCACCACAGAAATGTGAGGAAAATGTGTTTTTGGACACATTTTGAGGTTTGCAAGGGATTCTGGGTAACAGAACCTGGTGAGAGCCAGTCAAGTCACCCCATCCTGGATTCCCATGGGTGTGTAGTTTTCTCAAAAATATATAGGTTTGCTAGGTTTCCCTAGGTGTCGGCAGAGTTAGGGTTCAAAATCTACAGCTAGGCACTTTGCAAAAAAAGGGTCAGTTTTCACTGTGAAAATGTGGTGTGTCCACGTTGCGTTTTGGGCTGTTTTCTGTCGCGGGCACTAGGCCTACCTACACAAGTGAGGTACCATTTTTTTTGGAAGACTTTGGGAAACGGAGGGTGTGTGGAATTTTGTGGATCCATGCACATTCCAGAACTTTTCACCACAGAAATGTGAGGAAAATGTGTTTTTCTTTTACAAAGTTTTAGGTTTGCAAGGGATTCTGGGTAACAGAACATGGTGAGAGTCAGTCAAGTCACCTCATCCTAGATTCCCCTGGGTGTCTAGTTTTGAAAAATGTATAGGTTTCCCTAGGTGCCGGCAGAGATAGGGTTCAAAATCTACAGCTGGGCACTTTGCAAAAAAGGGTCAGTTTTCACTGTGAAAATGTGGTGTGTCCACCTT